>JBBYHM010222196.1:0-31141 GCA_038381775.1 Adansonia rubrostipa | reverse complement strand
AGGTAGACCTTAGAGACATTTTAGTAATTTACATTAGAACCAAGTCTTATGTAATCACTGAGATACCTCTATGTCAAGGTGTATAGTAAGAAGAGGTTTATCTTTTTATAAAGTTTTAGAATTTTTAGGATACCGGGATTCTTATATGTCAATGATACACCTTAGTAACATTTCATTAATTTATTTTATAATCAAATCCTTTAGGGTTACTGGGATACTTTTGTCACAGGCTCAAACTTTAGCCTAGCAAACTGCGTGGTCTTAGGCTTAGGATTTGCTTCCTTTTATGCCTAAGTCAGCTTATAAACACTCAAAAGGAGAATCTAAATTCCCCAATGGCACTGAAGCTAAAAGCTTAAAGGATAAAAGCAGAAAAAAGAACACGAAAATAATAGAGAGGAATGCTCAAATGTATTTTTCAAGTGTTTGATGATATAAATTAGGCTAGGGAGGCCTCTATTTATAGTTGAATTCCCTATACATCAATGGCTCAGATTAAATCTAATGGACAACTAGGATTTACACTTATCTATAAAATCTAGAATCCCAGATGAATTTAAACTTTAATAACTTTATCTCTATCTAATTTTAAATAAGTTGGAGTAATTGTTTTTAACTGTATTTCCAAGCTTCTAAACCTGGGCCTCTTAGAACTCTCCAAAGATTAGGCTTATTTAGTGGGCCAAATTGTTCCATATAACTTGTGTCTTGGGCCTGGGCTGATTAGTGCAGCCCGTGACATTTTCCTTACTTGTTCTCGCGACACCATTGTCGTATCCTTCAACTAGAACTGCTCCATCTTATCTTGGAACTGCCATAATGCCTCGACTGGTTTCCAACTTGCATCGCTATCGAAAATCCTTTCCACTGGACAAAGTATTCATGCCTTAACTTGTGACTTTTTTGCCATACCACTCGATCTACAAGAATGTTAATGTACCTCTTTATCATAAAAAGCCTTCACCCCTACCAATGCATGCTGCAACTTACCTCAGTCTGGATCTTCTTGATCCTCATGGAATGCTTTAAGCATGCTAACATGAAAAATGGGGTGTACCTTGAGCTTTATCAGTAACTCAAGTTTGTAAACTACCTTGCTTACCTGTTTTAAAACTCTAAAAGGGCCCTCCTATCTTTGCACAAGCCTTTCATGCATGCCTGGGTTGTGTAGCACCAAGTGTAGCTTGATAAGGACTAAGTCTCCAACCTGAAACTATACATCCCTTCATTTTTTATCTGCCCATTTCTTAGTGCGCTTTCTAGCCTTGTGTAAACAAGCCCTGGCTAAGTTAGTTTGCTTTTGCCAAGCCTTGGCAAACTTGTAAGCTACTGGATTTGGTCCTGTATAGCTTATTACAATAGCAGTAGGTGTGAATGGCTGTTACCTTGTTGCTATCTCGAACGTACTCTAGTTTGTGGCCTCGCTTCACTGCAAGTTGTAAGAAAACTGAGCTACATCCAATAACTTTGGCCAGTCACACTGCATAGCACTCATATAGTGACGAAGATATACTTCTAGTAAGGCATTCATTCTCTCGGTCTGCCCATCTATTTGGGGATGCATGCTGGTGGAGAAGTTCAAGTTTAACCCCAATAACTTAAATAATTCTATCTAGAACTATCCTGTAAATCACCTGTCCCGATCGCTAACTATGGTCTATGGTACTCCCTAGTACTTTACCATATTTTTCAGGAATAATCAGGCTGCTTCCTCTACAGGGCACTTTTTGGTTGTTGGAATGAGAGTTTTGTACTTGGAAAATCTATCCACCACTACCATGATGTTCCCAAACCCATCCACCTTAGGTAGTCTAACTATGAAATCCATGAAGACACTCTCCCATGGCCGTTCTGGTATGCACAATGGCTACAATAGTCTAGCCATTGTTATCTGCTCAAACTTGTCTTGTTGGCACATAAGGCAAGTTTTCACATATGCCTTAACATCATCGCCCATGTGTGGCTAATAGTAACAGTCCTCCAAGAGTGCCAAGGTATGATACATACCAGGAAGAGTAGCCCATCTTGAATCATGGCACTGCTGCATGATCTCCTTGCGCAACTTTCCATACTGAAGCACATAAAGGTGGTGTCTTTTGGTGTAAACTAAGTTTCCCTCAACCCAAAACTATTTAGTTTTTCCTTTTTTGGCATTCTCTATAAGGGTTTTAGTTGTGGGATCATGGGACAACCCTTCTTTGATGCGCTCTAATAGTGAACTCTCAGGTTGACTAATGGCTGTAAGATCTACCTTTCGACTCAGCGTATCAGTCATGGCTTTAGCTTTCTTGGCTTGTACTCCATGATGAAATCAAACTCTGTTAGGAAAACTTGCCAACGTGCCTGTTTGGGGGATAACTTTTTCTGAGTTAGAAAATAACTATTTACAACATTATCTATAAAGACAACAAACTTGGACCCCAACAGGTAATGTCCCTATACATGCAAGCAATGCACCGTTACGATCATCTCTTTTCCTTGGACCCTATACCTTCTCTCCATTTCGTTGAGCTTACAACTTTTGAAAGCCACAGGATGTCCATCTTGCATCAATGCTCCTCTAATCGTAAAGTTTGATGCATCCGTATAGACCTCATATGTTTTAGTATGATTTCGCAAGGTAAGTACAAGTTCCTCCATCATGGCACATTTTAACTTATCAAAGGCGCATTGGCACTCAGGGATCTAATCCCACACTTTTCCCTTCTTAAGTAAGTTTGTCAATGGCATGGTCATGTTGGAGTAGCCTTTGACAAAACGTCTGTAGTAATTGTCAACCCAAGGAATGACCATAACTCTATTACCTTGGTTGGTGACTCCTAATCAAATATGGCTTGAACCTTGCTTCCATCCATTCGGATCTAGCCATTTTCTATAATGTGGCCTAAGAATGACACTTCCTATTTGGCAAATGAACATTTTTCCCATTTCACATAAAGTTCATGATCTTGCAAGACTTAAAACACCTTCCTCAAGTGCTCCATATGCTTCCCAAGTGACTTACTATAAATCACAATGTCATCGAGGTAAACAACCATAAAACGATCTAAAAAAGGAAGTACCTTGATCATTAGAGTATAAAAAGTTGCTGAAGCATTGCTCAAGCCAAAAGGCGTCACTAAGAACTCGTATGAGCCATAGTGTATCACACATGCTATCTTTGACTCATCTCCCTCAGCTAATCTCACTTGATAGTACCTCGATCATAAGTCAAGCTTGGTGAACCATCTTGCCTCTCCAAGCTAATCAAACAAGTTTGTGATGAGTGGGATTGGGTACTTGTTTTTCACAGTGAGCTTATTGAGTGCCCGATAGTCTATGCATAACCTCAGAGACCCATTATGCTTTCGCTGAAACAAAACTGATGCACCAAATGGGGCTTTGGAAGGTCTAATGGACCTAGCATCCAAAAACTCCTTCAACTATCTTCGTAACTCTTCTAACTCTAGTGGTGACATTCTGTACGGGGCTTTAGCTGGCAATTCAGCATTAAGCACCAGCTCAATCTTGTGATCCACGTCTCTCTTAAGTGGTAGCCTCTTTGATAATTCTATAGACATCACATCTTCAAAAGACTGTAGCATTTCTAGCACCTTCAAAGGAGTCCTGTCCCTGGGTTTCTGAGGCTCATCAAACTTTAAAACTGCCAAGTAAGTGACTTCTTCTCTATGCACTCCTTTAGCAAACTGGATTGCAAATAGCATCTTAGCTTTGGCACCCATCTCTCGATTTACTAGCACAATGCATTGATAACAGGCATCTAAGATACATATACAATTGGCAAATGGTATAAGGAGAGCATTTAAGAAAATTTAAGCCAACCACACAGTCATAGTCATCGAGTGGTATAACCTCGATGGTTTCCTTGCTTTTCCAGCCTCTAAGTTGTAAGTCTACTACTTTTGCAACACCAATGGTTGGGACCTCTTTTGAATTGACTCTCTTAATCCACCCAGTTGTCTTCTCAACTTTGAGATCAAGATTTTTGGCAACATCCTCAGATATGAACAAATCTGATGCCCTTGTGTCAATCAGAGCACTTATTTTCCTGCCTGTAATAAATACATCTATGAACATCAGCCCTTTTTATTTTTAACACCTCTTTTCCTTGATAGAACTCATGATCAAGCCAAGTTTCAAGGTCTCCTTTTTTGGCTCATCATCTTCTTTGTTAATGCAGGAAAGCTTAGTTTGTTTTGGGTAATCTCGCATCCGATGCGGACCATTACATAAGAAACATTTCACCAACTCCTTGTCTTTCTTCTTATCCTATGGCTTGTTAAACCTTGGCTTCCCTATTGATAGTTTTTCATTATTATTTTTGGACTTTCAGCCTTTGTATCCCCCACCATTGCCCTTGCCCCTTAAAAGACTTAAACTTGTCTGACTTCTTTATGCCGAGCTCGATCAAGGATTCTGCTATAGTCATGGCTTTGGTCAAGTCTTTGACACCTCTTCGTTGCAACTCTTGCTTAGCCCAAGGTTTAAGTCCATCCATGAATAAGAAGAATTTCTCTTTCTCCCCTAAATCTGAAATCTAGAGCATAAGTTTGCTAAACTCTTAAACATATTCTCAAATTATACCCTATTGTGTAAGCTGTTACAACTTTCCACGTGCCTCATCCTCAGCATACTCAAGATAGAATTGTTGCTTGAACTCTGTTTGGAACACTTTCCAAGTTCCAATGGTAGTACCCCTATGCTTTTCATCGTTGCATCGATGATGGCATCATAAAAGAGCCACATTGGTAAAATACATGGAGACAGTATTAACCTTAGTAGCATCATCCTCGATGCCTATTGCTTGAAAGTATTGTTCCATCCCCTACAAGAAGTTATCCACATCTTTTGTAGACTGGGTTCCCTTAAACTCCTTTGGCTTAGGGATCTCCATTCTATGCGTAGATGTCACAACTAGCACGCCAGCTCCTATAGCTGCTTTGCATGATGAAAGGTCCCCCATGAGCTCTTCCATTTGCTTTTTCATGGCCTCTACCATAGCTTTGAGGGTACCATTCTTCTGAGTGAGAATGTCTATCATCGTATTGAGAGCATCTTGCATCTCTTCCTTGAGCTCCTTCCTTATGGAGTCTAGCTCTTCGATGTGACTCTCCATAATCTCAAGGTTTTCCTGCATATCTCTGATAGTCACTCGAGCTTGGCCACCTTGCCATCTATGGCCGATAGAATATCCCTCGAATTGTTGGCCTGCTTTCTTCTCCCATGAGTCTCTAGGACCTCTTGTATTTGGTTTTCTACCTGAAACGCCATCTCTACTATCAGTACCTTCACAAACTTTTGGCTTGGATACCAGTTATCATAAGCTCAAACTTTAGCCTAGCAAACCGCATGGCCTTAGCCTTAGGATTTGCCTCCTTATATGCCTAAGTCAACCTATAAACACTCAAAAAAAGAATCTAAATTTTGCAAAGGCACTGAAGCTAAAAGCTTAAAAGATGAAATCAAAAAAGAAGAATGCAAAAAGAATATAGAGGAATGCTCAAATTTATTTCTTAAGTGTTTGATGATACAAATTAGGCTGAGAAGGCCTCTATTTATAGTTGAATTCCCCATACATCAATGGCTCAGATTAAATCTAATGGACGGCTAGGATTTACACTTATCTATAAAATCTAGAATCCCAGATGAATTTAAACTTTAATAACTTTATCTCTATCTAATTTTAAATAAGTTGGAGTAGTTGTTTTTAACTGTATCTTCAAGCTTCTAGAACCTGGGCCTCCTAGAACTCTCCAAAGATTGGGCTTATTTTAGTGGGCCAAGTTGTTCCATGTAACTTGTGTCTTTGGGCCTAGGCTGATTAGTGTGGCCCGTGACACTTTCACATTGAAAATGTACTTTAGAGGACGTGTTGGTCATATCGACCACACTTAGGCCCTTAGAGTTGAGTTTAGTACATTTTGTTTAAATCGAGTCTTAGGTAGTTTTTATTATTATTAATTCTATTAATAAAATTTGAAATTTTTCAAATTAAGGCAATGTTTCTGATGTTAAAATAGTATGTGGAATTTCTCCAAGTGTATGAAAGGGATCCCACATATTATTTTAATAATGAGATATCTTTTTAAAAATATGAAAATCAAGATTTTTCAAATTTTGGAAAAATAAAACTTTTTGTATTCCACCGGCTTCCAATTGGGTATACAAGATATTTTGATTTTCTAAAATCTTTCATATCACAGGCTCTTCAGGGAGGTATGAAAGAGAATAATAGAAAAACTTTCATGTTGTCTTGGTTCTCCGAGAGGATACGAAAGATATTTAGATTTTCAAAAATATTAAAAATTCAATTTACCCATTCAGAGTAATAAATTTATTTCATAGAATTTTATTTTTAAATATGAAAATTATAATTAAATATTAATTATTGAAATTAAATAAAAATCAAAGTTTTAAATTAATACATGATTGATAGGGTACCAATTTTTAGGCATCAAAAGGGTTGATCCTTACTTGTGATTGTAATTTGACTTTTTGACCTTTTCATGTGACCTTTGGTATCAATGTAGACCTCAGATTTTATTTTTATGGGTTTCATAACCTTTAAAATACAAACTTCGATAGGTGACCGATCTTACTTAGCCAAAATAAGATTGATGGTGACTCTAAAATAAATTATCATTTCGTAACAACTATTTAAAGTTAAGTTGAGTGAGCAATGCATCTCAATAACTCAGTCCCTAGATATGAAAAATGAAAAAAATTAATAATGTAGCCCCTAAAATATAAAATAATAATAATAATAATAAGTGAGTGATAATATATAGATATAAATAGAAACAAAGGGGACTTTTGCCATCGTAAGTTGGGTTGGTTAGGATTCGTAACCGAGCCATGTTGCGACACCTAGTATAAAATAAGTATATATTAATTATTCATGTATTAAACCGATAATGATAAGGTATTAAAACTTTATTGGTCCTCCCACTAATTTTTTGAGATAATAGTCCTCACTAGTATTTGAAAATCTCTTCAAGGTATTTCTAGTGGGTTGGGATCCTTTTCAACATGTTGTAACCTTGAGTGACTCAGTAAATTACAACAAGCCTAGTTAGGTAGGTAACATAGCTTAACAATTGCATCTTTATGCAACTCCTAGATCAACTAGGTGGCAACTCTTTACCTAAATGCATCATATACATTCTGTCTAACCATTGCCTCTAACATTATATGGTCAAGTGCAACGCATCCAAAGCGTACAACATTAGTTGAGTAAGACCCATTACTTATAACTCATGCCATTTGGTAGAAGGGACCTTAAGCGACTCAATAAATCACTTTCGGTCAAAACTCGGATATATTGTTATGAATAATGGAAGGCATTTTGTCATATGAAGTATGTCAGTTAATATTGTGCGAGGGATTTTGTTTGTTCATTTTGTCTTTTAATTAAGGTCTTATCATATTTGCATGCGCAACATTTTATAATATTGCATAAAATAAATCTACGAACTTTATTTAAAAATTAAATATCCATAAATAATCAACCATACATCCATAATCATATTAGGCCTAGTCCATAATCATCCCATACATCCACAACAATTATGAATATATATAAACATGTGTTTAAAATTCAAGTTACTAATTTTTTATACTAAATAGTTATCCATATTTTATTTAATTAAGAAAACAATTTTCCTACATGATTAACATTTATTCTAATCATATTAGAATAATTCCTATTCAAAATAAGTTTAACCATTTAAATTAAATATATTTTTCAATTAATCAAATTAATTGCATTTCAATTCCATTTTTATTATATTATCCAATTGATATCGTAATTTAAGAAAAATAGTACAATTCAATAATTGGGTGTTTAATGATATGTAAAAGTTTTAATTGGATTCAACCTCTTAGGGTGGTGTATTGCGCCAACCATGCTAACTTTCAACATTTTTACAATTTAGATTTTAACTTATTTTAATTTAATCTAGCCATATCAGATTTTAAATTTCAAGAAAATTAAATTTGAAGAGTCCGACTCCAAGTAGGATAGTATTGGCTCAATCTTAGAGGGATCCTAGTCCAACTAGGACTTTATCCCATGCACGGCTTTCTTGGCCATCCTACTCTAACTCAAATGCTATTTTCTTCCTCCGATAAATCTTTGAAAATAAGCAAATTTACATTAACTCCCTGCTACCTTGATGCTACACCAAGATCCAAGAAAGACTACAAGATGCCACAAGCTTCAAGGACAACTAGTGCTCTCGTTTTAGCATGCAATTGAAATGTTTTCAACTTTGATTTTAACTTGATTTTTCTAGAAAGTGTTATGAACTTTTCATGACACTTTAAAGGAAGAAAAACAAGGAAAAATCTTAGCAATGGCCTAAAAAGAACAGCCACATTAAAACACCAAAGTGGAGCCAACCTAGCACTAGTCAACACCAAATTGTTAATCGATGACTCTAATATCAATTCAATTAATAAAATCGTATTTTAAATAATTTAAATTGAATAATAAACATGAATTAACATGCTGGAAATTTAAAAATAAAAACCAATTTTCTTTAATTTTAAATTCAAAAATAGATAAAGATAGCATCAAAATAATAATATTTTTAATCAATAACAACTAAAACATAAGATTAATCAAATCAATGCAAGAAGGCTCATGATACCACTTGTAGGAAATCTCGAGGCAACAAGTAATTAGATTTGTAAAATAACTTATAAACATGGCAGTGGATACATAATAATAAAGATAATTCGAGACTCTATAAATAAGATCATTTTGCATTATCTTGATTGATCTTTTGGATCAAGAAACCTAAAAAACTATTCAAGATTCAAGCATATCTCAATCTTGAGAAGCCTTTCAGTGATTCTATGACCCAATTACAAGAAAAATTAAGCTCGATTGTCATAAACCAAAGTTGTCCAAGCATTTAGCCTCTAATGGTTATCCACATAGATGCCTTAAAAAACCTTTAATAAAGAAGAGACTTTGTTGTCGGGAGCCATGCTAGCTGCTTAAATTTCTATAAATCTTCCCTTGCACATAAAAGACTTTGATTCAATAATCAAACAAAGATGAAGAAAACAAATCTTTTGCCAAGGAAACAAGAATGGCGTAATGCTTTTTAGGGTTTCTAGGCTAAAACATAATTCAGGTTTCCAAGGTCTTCTAGGTTAAAATTTTTAAGTCTGTTTTCTACAATGAGGGATGGCAAACATGAGATTCTATAGCCTAGGGTTTAAAATTTAAAATTCCTAAGAAGTTACAATCTTACCCTAGCCTATATGAACTTTATTCATATTGGGCCTAAATAACCATTAATTGTATTAAGCATATAAACCTAGTTTTAATTTAATTCCAACTAATCACCTTTATGTGTGTGACCTATTAGGCCGCTATCATATTGGAAATAAATATGAAAGTAACCTAGTTAAGAATTTTTTTCTATTAATAAACCCAAATTGGCATTTAGCAATACATTATGGACACCTAACATGCTAGGAGTGTCAATATAATTTTAACAAGTCCTTCAATGTTTAGTATCTCAATGTAATAAATATCCTTTCATTAGATATTCCTGAATTAGGAAGAGCATGGTTTAATGTCAATGTCTGCTTTTAGTTCATTTCATAGTAGTATGCAACCCCTATGTGTTAACTCTATAATCAATATTGCCTTAGCTAAAGACATTGATAAACATGAGCTAGGTACATGCGAGATATGTCCCCTTATATCACTTGGAGTGATGAGTCCTCTTTGGACAACTTATTCACCTACCATATGATTCATGCCATACCCAAAACCACCCTACCATAATCATCCGTCTATTGTGGACCTGCTTATGATGGAATCAAAGTTATATGAGAAGACCTAGTGTCACAAGTCCAAGGATCATGTATACTATTGAGACATGAGAGTTTTTCTATAGACACTTAGTGAATTACCAAATAAAACTCTCATAGTGGGTCATTTTTAGTATTTGTTACCATAACAGGCACCCATATGATGTTCCTAAATATCTCTATACTTCAATTTATGAGATTAATTGCTTGCATCCTATGCATAGAGGCTTACATATGTCAGTCTTTATGCATTGTTAATGCCTTGTCTTGACAATATGATGACTAAGAATGTTTTTAGAAACATGGTTTTAATGTATAGGGATATCAAAATTAACTCTATAAAATTCCCTTGCAAGGCCAATGTGTTTCATGGGCTTTATCTACATAGAAATTTATTACAATTACTCATTAAAATTTTATGGAAAGAAATACCTTTATAAAATTGATTAAAATATAATGCTTGATTACATGAAATAACTAAATGCTAATGCTTTACAAGCCACAACAATTGGCTTGCAAGCTTATAGTAATAGTATGGTCAATCGTAATTCCCTTTTTATCTATTCCAAATCAAACAAATATCACTAAAAAAGTATCTTGGAATTTCTATTAGGACTAGTTGGAATTTACAATCGATTCTGAGTGAAGACCATTTATAAAGTAAAATTTTTATAGAAACATTTAACTCCAAAAATACTCACTGACCCTATTTTCAATTCTTTATTAACTTGACTCTATTTAAAAGAAATCACAATATACTACATTTAGACTAAATTAAGAAAATCACCACTTTGAAAACAATGTTAAAAATCAACCTTATTTAATTCAACTTGGAAGCTTTAGTGTGAGCCACTTTTAATAAACCTATGGACACACTAAACATGACTCCTAAAATAAATTTCAAGGCATTTGAATGCCTCGAGATAGCAAACACCAAACTTAAAAAGACTAAACCATGGGATAGGTATGACCTTTTAAGGTTTTTGAATTTATTTTGGATTATTCCTATAACATTAAATCATGAAACCAAATTCTAATGAATGCTAACTCATGAAAACTCAACTTTAAAATATTCAAAAGAAAATCATTTTTGTTGTCACATAAATTTTTTAATTGGACACTACTACATTGCACAATATGTCAACTAGCTTGCTTTTTGGATTTTCTTCCTAATTTTTTTGGAATACCTAGTAGATGAGCCATACATTCTTGGAAAGCTTATTCACTATAATTTTATCTAAAAATATGAGAAAATACACAAAAAAATGATTATCCTAATCAAAAAAAGCTTGTAATACTGATTGGGCATTAAAATAGAGTTATTTAAATAACTCAGTTCTAGGATTTATCTGTATTTATCTGATCATGAAATAGAAGGTTTCAATAGCCTATTACTTAGCCTAATCAACAAGGATTATAGAAAAATGCAAAAGAAAATTTGTAAGCTCTATAACCTAATCAAAATATATTTTTTATAAGACTGCCATGCTAGACTGTAATAATAGCTCTAATGCAACTTGTCAAAACTTTTTCTCAAATTTTTAAAATACATATTTAGACATTCAAATATCTAGAAACGAGACGAAATAGACTCTATGCATGTCATATACAAGGAAACAACAAAGACTTATAAGTGCTAAGACCTAGAACTATGTTTTCTAACATTGGCGATATGTTTCAGAGCTACTTAAATCGCTTTTATTCATTGTTATTTATCCTTAGCAAGTGAATGGTATACCAATGCCATTCACTTATGTACTATAACTAGTAACCAAATGACTCTAACGACATAATTTGACTCATCTAAACTCCATTAATAACTCACTTTAAGGCTTCTAGATACCTTATTTTGTCTGGACTAGTTTTTGGCATCTAGGAGTTAGGTAAAAGATGATAAAATCAAAAAATAGAAATAAAAGCTAGGGATAATCATTGGGCACCATGTCGCCAGGCACTATTAGGCAACACGGTGCTAAGCGAAAACTTTTTTTTGGAAGATCTAAAATACCTATAGACCGTGTAAAAGAAAATGTAAAAATGAGGCATCAAAGGCCACTTTTCATGGTGTCACCAAGGTTATTTAAATGAATACACAAACCAATATCCCATTGTTTTTGACCAAGTTGAGGTAAATCGGGAAGCCACAGGTGCAAGTTATATTAGGGCATAAGTGTTGATACGAGGCCTTTACCATGTGAAAAACTTGAATTTTCACATGTAGTATCGATACAAGAGGGTTTGGTATCAATACTTAAGATATGGCATCGATACCAGGCATGTTTGTATTGATATAAACCTTCGCAGTAGCTAAAGTTGTTATTTTTGGCAAAATGTATTGATACACAAGCATGAGTATTGATACAAATCCATAGAGTATCGATATAGGCTTCTAAGTCTCAAGACTGGAAACATTTTTTGCTCTTAGTATCGATACATAGCTCATTTTATCGATACTCAGGAATAAAAAGTACTTTATGTATCGATACAACATGTTTTGTATCAATATACCAAGGCATTTTTATATAGTTCAAGCCACTTTTTAGCCTTTGAAAACCTAATTTAAACATGTTTTTGCACCAAGGAACTATCATAAAACATTGCAAACCTCAACTATGGGTTCATTAACAGATTCAAACAAATTTTTGAAGCCTAAATAATTAATGACACAGGTCATTTTCAAAGATATATAGGTGCAAGAGGGTATGGTAGGCATATCTCCAATTGTAGGTTGTCACAACCTTTCCACATCCTTGCTCAGTATGGCAGAATAATAAAAAGAGAGTTAACTAAGCATGGTACCTAGAGGTATCTACTAGTGCAGAGGGAAAAATCAAAAGTGCCCTTTGCATTGTCTTCTAAAAGCAAGGGCTAAGCATTGAAAAAAATAATCAGCCATCATAAAAAAAACTCTCAACTATCAAAGAAGCTTTCCAGCAATAAAAAAAAACTCTTTATCAATCCCCATAAATCCTTTATCAACTTTAGCTCCAACAACTCACCAAAACACTATTCTATTGCCTTCCACGCTCAACATACCTCCATTCCCATAGCTCCCTAAAACCACCACCAAAACACCTTCAAAAACTTAACCTTTCACACATTTTTATCCTTAAAACACTTTATAAGCAACCACATTGTTCCATTGCCTTTGAAAACCCAATTTAATCATGCTTTTTCACTGAGAAACTATCATAAAACATTGCAAACCTCAACTATGGGTTCATTAATGGATTCAAACAAATTTTTGGAGCCCAAATAATTAATTAGACAGGTTATTTTCATAAGATATATGGGTGTAAGAGGGTATGGCAGGCATATCTCCAGTTGTAGGCTGTCACAACCTTTCTGCCTCCTTGCTCAGCATGGTAGAATAATAAGAAGAGAGTCAGCTAGGCATGGTACCTAGAGGTGTCCCCTGGGGCAGAAGGGAAAAATCAAAAGTACCTTTTGCATTATCTTCTAAAAGGAAGGGCTAAGCATTGAAAAAAAAACAACCAGCCATCATAAAAAAAACTCTCAACTATTAAAGAAGCTTTCCAGCAGTAAAAAAAACTCTTCATCAATCCCCACAAATCTTTGATCAACTTCAACTCCAACAACTCACCAAAACACTGTTCCATTGCCTTCTACCCTCAACATACCTCCATTCCCGTAGTTCCCTAAAACCACCACTAAAACACCTTCAAAAACTTAACCTTTCACACATTTTCATCCTCAAAACACTCCATGAGCAACCACATTACCAAAAAGCTCCTTTCTTTCACCTTTTTCTTGCAAAATAATACCAAAAAGAGGGAAGTAACTAAGCATAAAGTCACTGCTTTAGAAAAAGAGGAAACTTTAAGCTTTTGCTAGTATATTTCTTATGTTGTTCTATATATTTTCTATTTTGATCATGCATTTCATTTTAGTGAGCCCTTCATGTTGCCATAACTCCTAATACTCCCATGCATCTTTATTGCCTTGGTTGTGGTAGTCTTAGGATATTTAGTATTAATCCTTGATCTTGAGTCTCGTGTTCCTTTTTATGACATGGTCAACGGGTTGTTCCATCATCCCAAACTACTCTGGGATTATTGAATGAACTTGTGAAGGCCATGTTACTTTCTGTCGCGAATGTTCAGATATCCTAAATCGGAGCCTATCTTCGAAAAAACCTGAATATAAAATAATACCCTTATTTTTGCTGTAGCAGCACTATAGTCCAAACTTGAAAAATCATTTTTGAACTATAAAATATGTCCTTTAACTTTTCTAATAGTTTTCTTTAAAGGACATTGAATTACCTTTCTAATAGTGCCTTATTTGTCCTCGAATCATCCCGGATAAGGGAGTTATGATGTTTCGAACCTTTGCTATTTGAAACCCTTGGAACCAACATGTAACATTCTGTTTAGGGCCATTACAGCCTACCATTGATTTTTACGAAATTTTCAAATATTTTCTTAAAAATTTCATAAAATTCCCTTTCAGGAAATTTATTATCTATGATCTAATGATCTTGGATAAGCTTAGAATGATTTTTTGAAATCCTTCAAGCCTTTTTAGTTGTACATGCTGCTAGTGCTGAGATGAACCTAAATTCAAAAATTAATTCCGCCTAAAAAATGATTTTCTAGAATTTTTGGAATATTTTTATATTAAACCTTGTCGAGTTAACTTTCTAACAGTACCTCATTTACCCTCTGAAGTCTTTGCATGGACCTGAACAAAATTCAAAAATAGAGATGACATGATGTTGTCCCTTGCTTTCAACCTAATTTTCAAATCCCCTTTTATCGAGATATTCAGATGTCTAAAAAATATGCTCGATTGATTCCCCTAGAACTTTAACCCCTTTTGACTTAGATTAAGATTAAAATACAAAAAATAGGATTTCATATTAAAATTGTCAATAGTGGAGATACTTTAACTCCATTATTCAAGGGAAATACTCTAACCCTATTTTTAATTAAAAAATTTAAATTTTCTCTTTGTTCCTAAATGTTTTCCTAACTTTGGGGATACTTTAACCCAATTACTTAAAGGGAATACTCTAACCCCTTTTTTTATTAAAAATTCAAATTTTGCACTTTAATCTTAACTATTTTCATAAGTCTATTTTAAGGGATATTCTAATCTCACTTTTATCTTCAAAAAACTTAAAATTGTCTATCTTTTGGATGCCTCAAAACTATTTTGATGGAAATCTTTCTTCTTTAAATTAGCACCAAATCCAGACTGGTCTCTAAAATTGTCGTTCGGGTTATTCTTCAATAATTGAAGGCAATTATGAGATACATCTAGATTGCCCCTCTTTTTTATGTTCTTTTGTTTGTGATTACTTGTTTATGATATTATTGTATTTCTTATCTTTTGCCTCACTAACTTGTTTCCTTTTGTCATGTTATTGAGCATTAATATTTAAAATTCATTTTCCAATAAAATTTATAAGGCGATGTTTCGTGTTGGTATCTCTCCAGTGCTAATATGAAACATCCAATTTTTAAAATCTAATTCTGATATCATTTTCAAAAAAAAATCCCTATGTTCCTCACGCCTCTGAGGTGCATAGGTGATCTAATTTTCCTTAACAAAAAAACCCTCGGATTTATATTTTCTAAGACTTTATGCATTAAAGAGAATTATATCTAAATAAAGACTAAATGGAATCGATTTAACTGACCAAAGTGAGGCATAGTTAGTAGATACCGATTTCAGGTGTCGTGGGGAGGCTCGTCCTTCCCTGTGTGTAACCAACTCTCTAGCCTATCTAACAAATCTTTGGACTTTGTAGACCTTGAAATTAGTGTTTTGAGTTTTATAGCTCGTGATATTGCTTTCAATAGGTGTCTGATCTTGCCTAGCTTAAAATGATTGGTGGTGACTCCAAGTTTATGGCCACTTCATGATGGTCATCTGGGTCCAGTTGGATGAGCGATTTATCTGATGGTCCTTACCCCTTCATATTATCATGCCTAATCCAAATCCTAATCAAGGGATAGCTCAAAGGCTTAGCCACAACTAACCATTATTTATTTTTAAGTTGAGCGTGCTATACTCGTCGGATCGTCTAAAGTTTTAAAAGCTAAGCACGTGGTGATAGCTTGGCAACTCCACTGGGGATTATAGAGAGTTAGGCCTATAACTAGCTATTTTTCACTCGGTTCTCAATTTTTTACTCTCCATGATTATTTAGATATAATTCTTTTTTATTTTTGCCTACTAATCTCTATTGTTTATGTTTTTATCTTGTGATTGTTAGGGATTATTCATGCCCAAATAAATATTGATTCGAATAAATATGGTAACATGGTAGTGAAAGAAACAGATTTGATTATTTCCCTGACACACACTGTGCACTTGCATTTGCACTAGATTCCCACCATAAACCATGGTATGGTTAGTATCCTAATTATTAGAAGGAAGTGAGCCATCTGTTTATGTGAGTAACCCTTCGCATAAGCATGGAAAGACCTTTCAGGATGTAAACTACCTATGTCTCTCGTGAGTACCCTTCTGCACTTGCAATGGAAATACATCCATTGGATCGAACTTGTTCTGCCAAGCCCGCGATGGGCCTAGGATTGAGATGCCTTAGCTATTCTTACTAGATGGAGGAATGAACATAGGCATCAATTTAAACCCATTGAGTGAACCTTACATGCTAAACCATGTCAAACCATACCGGATGCTACTAGAATAACCCAAAGATTAGGGTCACTCAGGGAAACATTTCTTACCTTTACTCATATATACCATTGGTTACGCGGGTGATGATAGGTGAACATTATCACCCATATTTGTCTTTTTATGCTCATGATCTTTCCTTTAGGATATGCCATTATGTTCAATGGCAAATCCTCTTTTATAAGTGGGTCAGTATAAGTGACTGCCATTACTTGCAATGCCATTTTGAAATGTCATATCTAACTGAAATAAACCGTCATGCTACCCGAATAATGGCTTAGCATAAATGGTGATGAACGAACATCATCATTTAAACGGTCAGTCTTAGTTATCGTGAGGTATCATGTTGCTAAAGGCAATTTTAACATGGACATGCTGGTATCTACCCATTTAATGCCTCAACCTTTATATTCATTATGTCTGCCTAAAGCATCGTACCGGCTATTCTCAAGGCAAATTTTGTGATACACTTTTGCTGCTATTCTTTCATCCTTTATGTTTTGCCTATTATTTCATATTAGTTACTGACTTATTTTCTTTTTACTTTTCTTTTTCACCATGCATCATTTCATTATAATTACTACCATCATGGGATAATTGGCTCTAATGGATCAGTGTTCACCAGGGGGCATTTGTTATGGAGCAATAATTCACTTTAGAGTTAAAACCATTGAAGAAGTTTGAGCATGGTCAGAGCACTGACAGCGTGAAGATGGGGATGTTTTAAAACTAGGGGCATGCCTCAGCAATGCATAAAAGGATCAAGATAGGATATTGTCGAAGTGATTGGCAAGATCTGATGATCATATGGAGTAATTAGGATAGTACCAAAAGGGAATCATTCACTAAAAGATATGGAGATATCACTCTTCTACTTCAAGTTTATTTGGATGTCATTTATTGCAAGCGGCCTCTAAATTTTGGAATTCAACATACCTATGTTTCACTTTTAATCATGAAGACTTAGTCCCCACAGTTGATGAATACATTGTGCTACTCAACATTAAAAGGGCAAAGGTCAATAGGATATACTGCAAAGCATTGAATCATCCAACCTTCAAGAAAAGATTGGCCCAAATCCTTGGGGCAACGGAGTCTTTGATTAAGAGTCATATCAAAACAAAGGGGAACAGTGAATGCATCTCATGGGCCAGTTTGAAAGAAGCAATGGCGAGTAACGTTGACATCTGAAAAATCTAAGATATCTACACTTTGGCAATATATGCTCTGGTTATATTCCCAAAGACATTAGGCTATGTTAAAGCTACGTAGCAGATGTCTTTTCTCACTTGTGCTACAGCATTAATCCCGCACTGGCCATCCTTGTCAAAACTATTTGAGCTCTTTAATTTTTGTAAGAAAACGGGTCGTTTCATTGGATGTACAACACTTCTTTACATTTGGCTCATCAATCACTTTAGCCTAGAAAAAAGTTAGACATCACACTACTTCTTACCCAGCTTTAGCCCTATCTTTAAGGTACTCAAGAAGGAATGGCCTCAAGACAAATCTAAAGAGCTATGGGTCCAAAAATTTTGAAACTTCAAAGAGGAGGAGGTAACATGGAAGGTTTCTTGGTTTTTCCCACAAACAGTCATATACTGATATAGAGATTACAGCTATGTACTGTTCATAGGGTTATGAGCAAGTACTAGCTATGCCCCTCTTTTAGTTCTTCGACAATTCCAATGTCATCAATTCATCCCTTTCATCCAAGACTTAAAGTTATGGGATTTCGATTGTCGTGAGTCTAATTAGCCTTTCAAGCATGGAAACAAACCTGTTGCATGGACAGATAATAGAGAGAGAGTAGTATAACCCTAGGATATGATGAATGTAGGATCCATCACATTAATAATGCCATGCCCTTATCTGGTATTGGGACATCACAAATGCTAGTTGATGAATTTACCTTTGAGGTTGAATTGCTTAAGCAAAAGTTCAAACAAGAGAAGGTGACCTTTTCTAAGAAGATAACTCAATTTAAAGAGGAAAATAGTTAATTGAAAATGGATCTCTACCTCGAGGATGGTGAGATAAGCAGGGCTATCAAGGAGAAAAGCCACCTTAAGGACGATCTTGAAAGCTTGAAAAGAGACTATGTGGCCCTTAACAAAGCAAGTAAGTCCCGAAGGCTTGGAAAGTCATCGGTTGAGTAAAGGATAGAAATTACTGCTTTCGAGAAGGAACTACACCAATAGAGAGAAACTGCTAGGGCCGATGGGGAAAAGCTTGTTAGAGCACAAGCTCTTGCATCAACTTATAAAAGAGGAATAAACGGTTAGAGGGTCGAGTTTAGGATTTGAAAGTAAACTAGGCCAAAAATAGAGTTCTAACACTCAGAATCCAAGACTTAGAACATTCACTTCAAGCTTGCCAAGACCAAGTCGATGCACTAGTGAGAGCCTCCAAGCAGCGAGAGTAAGAATAGCTTCAAGTGGTTGATCACGCATGCTAAAATCATTAAGACTATTATCATCATCTCATAAAGCAAATCCAAGCAGCTTAATTGGAGGCCGAGAACATGATAGATGTAGCCCAATCCTTGACACATGATATCTTACCCATCAGAGCCCATAAGCAAGAGTTATTGTACTTCTTAGACCATGTAATCAAGCAATGTAATTATGTTAGGCATTGTTAAATGTAATCACATGTAATTAAGACATTTTATTCCTTTAATGAAAGATGCTATTGGTGAAGCTGTCTCTTTATCCAATTGTCTTTTTTGCATTTGCATTACTAACCTAATCCTCTCATGGTTTTTGTTTATTCATCCTTATTACATCAAACATATGCATGAACATACCATAAAGGCCTAATTCGAAAATAATTTACAATGAAGGTGATCCAAAACACAGAATCTACAGTTTGCCATCAGTATAACACTCACAATCATTGAAAAGTGAGGGAAAACGATCACTAGGCTCGTATTGAAAGACTTGAACTCATTTATAGATAGTCCAAAGGGTAGGCACTCCATAAGAATAAGGAACTTCAAGCACAAACTGCTGAGCTAACCAAATTACTGTCCAATGCGTTAAAGGAAAATAGGCAAACAAGCATAGTTAAGATGGGAAAAGAGCCAGCCCACCCTAAAAGCAATTTGAATAGTGGTGCAAAGGCCACCAATGCTCAAGAAGAGGCACTACATGGGTAGCACCCTTTGGTAACAAACATCCTATAATCTCAGCCATTTATTTATATCAATCCTATAATAGCATCCCACTTAATTTAAAGATTTTAAAGCGCAGGCTATTACTGTCAAAGCCTATAGTCCCCGACCCCAATGAGCATATGGAATAAGAAAAGGCAAAGAGGCCCTCGAAAAATGATGAGGACTTAGACAAGTATCACTCATTAGAGAAATGCCTTCAAGCGGTGAAAGAAAGCAACAAATTTGGAATTGTAGATGCAAAGTCATTAGGGCTAGTTTTCAGCCTTATCATCTCGCCCAAGTTTAAAGTACCTAATTTTGAAAAATACAATGGGACTACTGACCTTACTACCCATTTTCACATGTACTATCATAAAATAGCAGAACACGAAAAGAATGAGAAGCTGCTGATCCATTGCTTCCAAGACAGTCTGACTTGGGTAGCCTTCTAATGGTATATATGACTTAATCCTTCAAGAATTCAGACATGGGCAGACTTGGCATATGCATTCCTTGAACAGTATAAGCATATGTTTGATTGGGTTCCAAATCGTCTTTCTCTCATGAACATAGGGAAAAAATCTTTCAAGAGTTTTAGAAAGTATGCTTAAAGATGAAGGGAAGAGGTATCTCAAGTTCACCCTCCTTTAACTGAAAAAGAAATGACAGTTATGTTTGTTAGCACCCTACAAGCTCCTTACTATAAAAGGCTAGTAGGAAATGCCATGAAAAATTTTGCTGATATGGTCATATTAGGTGAAATAATTAAGAACGCCATCAAGAACGGTAGGATATCTATCAGGGAAGCATCTGGATCAGCTAAAAAGATAATAAAAAAAAGGTAAAGAAGGGGAAATAAATTCTATAGGCGAGGACCGTGCTAGGTTAATCAAAGTTTACAACTAGCACAGCCTATATACTTCCCAAACATGTTGAATACAGGTCTTACCCTTTACTCATTAGCACTGTAATACCTTAGTCCAAAAAGAGCTATATGCCTTTTTTTACCTACCATAAAGCCCACATAAGTTGGTGGCACTTATCGACCTTAGTCCACAAAGAGCGAAACGTCTATTGAGTTAAAGCCCACACAAGTTAGTGGCACTTGTCTGGGGTCAAGCCCAAGAACAACCTACCTTAGTTCATAAAAAGTTGGATGTCTATTGAGTTAAAGCCCATACAAGCTGATGGCACCTATCTGGGGTCAAGCCTAAGAAATAACCTACCTCAGTCTACAAAGAGCTAGATACCTATTAAGTCAAAACTCATATAAGCTAGTGGCACCTTTCTAGGGTCAAGCACAAGAAAATAACCTATCTCAATCCATAATTAGCTAGATGCCTATCAACTCAAAGGCCACACAAGTTAGTGGCACCTATCAGAGGGTCAAACCCAAAAAATAACCTACTTTGGTCCTCAAAAAGTAGGACGCCTGCCTACCTTAAAGTCTACATAAGCTGGTGGCATCTATTTAGGATTAACCTAAGAAACAACCTAGCTAGAAGTCAAATTGTACAAAATAGCCTATTTTGACATATTGTTAACTAGATCTCTATTTTTTTGCATGCACATGGAACCATCATCCTACCTAAACAAAATGATGTCTATTTGTCTTTGACCTATTCTTGACACTTAGCAACGGCCAAAGAGAAGTAGTTACAGACACCTTATTTTGTCAGGGTTAATTTTTTGCTTTTAGACATAATTGAAAGGTGACAAATTAGAAAATAAAAAAAAAAAACTAGGGGAAAACTATCGGATGGCATGTCATAGGCACTGTTGGATGACATGGTGCCAACACTAAATTTTTTTAGGAAGGTATAAAATGCCTATGGGTCATGTTAAAGAAAAATGTAAAATGACGCATCGATGCTCAATATTTAGGGTATCACTAGAGTTATCCAGATGAGTACATAGGTTAAGGTAAGGTAACTTAGGAAGCCATAGGTACGTGCAAGTTATATTAGTGAATTCATGCTGATATGAGGCTTTTGCATTACCAAAAATTTGAAATTTTATATGTAGTATCGATACATAATGGTTTGGTCTTGAGACCTAATGGGATGTATCGATACCCATCAAGATTGTATTGATATAGACCTTAGTAGTAGTTATAGTTTTGACTTTTAGCAAAATGTATCGATACTCAAGCTTATGTATCGATACAAGTTCATGAAGTTTTGATACATACCTCTAAGTCTCGAGACTGGAAACAAAGTTTTGCTCTTGGTAACAATACATGCTTTATTGTAATAGATACTCATGGGTAAAAATTGCCTTGTGTATTGATACATAAAGGCATTTTTGCCCCGTTCGAGCCATTTTTTAGCCATTGCACCATTGATTCAAAATCTAATTTAAACATGTTTCTTGCACCAAAAGTCATCAAAATTCATATCAGGCTTTGTCTTTGGGCTTGTGATTAGATTTAAATAAAATTTTAGCTAATGATAAGGGATAGTTCATGACATTATGCAATTTGTCAAAGGGTAAGGCTAAACTTTTAAATGCTCAGCTGCATAAAGTAGCCTAGATCCATTATTTCTACTGAGTAAACCAATGGGTTTGCATGGCAGTTGAGCAAAGTACATGATCTTTACATGAAGTACATGCACCAAAACCCCAAAATGCCCTTGCTTTTTTATCTTTTGTCTCTATAGTCAAATGGCTATATAAGCCAACCTTGGACTCAGCTAAAGGCAAACCCTACCAAGAAAAAAACATTCTAAGTAGAAAAACACCTACTTCCAAATATTCCTTCAATATTCCTCAGCCATTAAAAACCAAGAAACTTTTCTCCATTCTTAGAGCCTTTCAAAACCATCACAAAAAGTTTTTCCAAAAACCTTTATTTCACTTATATTCCCTTTTAAAACTCCTCTTTATCGATATCTAACTAAAAGACCCTTTTTTTTCATCACTCTCTCATTGTTCACCCTAAAAAAAGTTGAGTTCAAAGTTACTACTTAGAGAAAAGGATGAAGCTTGAAACTTTGGATATATTTTCTCTGCTTAACTTAGCAAGTTCTTTAATTTTTCAACATTTTCATAATCTTAGTGCCTCTCTATGTTGCCATGACCCTCCTAAGGTTCTCATGCATTATTATTGCTTTGTTTATGGTAGTCTAAAGATGTTGATGTTCTCTTGATGCTTTAATGTTGCATGGTAGGCCAAATATCTTATCTTTCATTTTGTCATCAAAATAGACCCTTGTTTATGCATTTTCTATCATCTTTCATCTATTTTCATATGCTTAACACATGCTTGAATGTTTTCATAACATGCATTGAGTATGTTCATGCATTTTCTTATATTTTAAGGAGTCTTATAACATTAAGATTCTGTCATGACAACTCTAGCATACTTTTCCTCACTTAAATATGTTTATATCACTTCCATGCATCTTATTTGTTATCTCTTTATATTTTTGTTACCTTTTCCAAGTTAAAATGTCATCTTTGTGTGTTTGCATATGTAATACTTATTTATCTTTATGGATGTTGTATTTTATTCATGATTTGTTTGTCAAAATCCATGCTTGTTTGTTATAAAAATCTAATTTTCAAAAATAAATCCCCAAGTTAAGTTCATGCTACCTCCAATAGATGAAGAACAGCATGGATTTGATGTTTTCATGAAATTGATCTTCCAATCTTAGGGACAAAATAAAGCTTCTAGGTCCGGATTCACGAAATAAAATGCTACTTTCTTTTGTCAAAATATTAAGCCTTGATCTTGACTTTAATACCCTCGTTAGTGGCATGGTCAATAAGTTGTTTCAATGTCTTAAACTACTCTGGGATTATGGAATGAATTCCTGATGCCTATGCTAGTTGCCCCTTTCCATCATAAAAGTTTGAATGTCCTAGTATTAAGTTTTCCTTTTAAAAAAATACCCCTAAATACCTAATAACTTCCCTATTTGCTCTGGCAACATTATAGTCTAATTTTGAAAAATTATTTTCAAGTCACAAATGATTTCTTTGGAATTTTCTAATATTTTTAACTTAAAGGGCGTTGAAATACTTTTCCAACGGTGTCTTGTTTGCTGTCAGATCATTCTGGATGAAAAAATTATAATTTTTTGGGCTTTTGCTATTCGAAACCCCCTAGAATCATCAAATATTTTTTTGTTTGGGCCATTTTGCCCTACCAAATGACTATTTAGAACTTCTTAAATTTTTTCCCGAAAAGCTTGCAAAATTTTCTTTGCCAAAAAGTATTGTTTGCTATTTAACAATTCCAAATGACTTTAGAATAATTTTTCTAAAGTCTATAATGCCCTTCTTGTACATGTTGCCAATGTCAAGATAGACCTCTCATCAAATATTAATTCTACATAGAAAATGATTTGTAGGATTTTTGGAATATTGTTCATTAAACCTAACTTTCCAACGGTACCTCATTTACCGCCTAAAACCTTCAAATGAACCCAAAATAAACTCGAGAAAGGGGATAATGCGATGCTATCCCTTATTTTAACCCAATTCTCAAAATGCCCTTATAGAGACATTCAAACATCCCAAAATACATTGGATTGATTCCCTTACAACATAAGCCTTTAGACTCGAATCAAAGTTAAAATACAAAAAAATATTTTTATACTAAATATCTCTTCCTCTATATTAAAATTTTCACTAGTGGAGATATTCCAACTCCATTCTACGAGGAGATACTCCAACCCCGTTTTCAACTTAAATTTTTTTTTAGATCCATATTCAAGATTCTTAATCATTTTCTTAAAACACTAAGAATTTTCATCTTTGGGATACTCTAACCTTATTTTTCATTTAAAATTTGAATTTATTCCCTAATCAAAACTTTTTTTAAGTATACTTAAAATTTTTACCATAGGGGATGCTTCAACCCAGCTTTTGGAGGGGATACTCCAATCTTTTTTTTTTTTTAATTTCATCTAAAATCCAAATTCTCTCTTGAAAATACTGGGTCTCCTAATCGAGCCTTTTTTTGTCTTTCAAAGTACTTTTGAATCTAACCATATCTCAAAGTTGTTACATTGGTTATTCTTCAATAATCAAAGACAACTATGAGATACATTTCGATCGTTCCTTCTTTTCATGCTTTTATGCATGTTTACTTTCACGTAACTTATTATATTATTTTTATCTGACTAACGCTTCTCTTTGCAAAGACCACTGTGCATTCATGTTTTCAAACCATTTTCAAAATTGTAAAGCAATTTTCCATGTCGATATCTCTCTAGTGTTTGCCATGAAATATCCAAATTTAAAAAATCTAATCCAAAAATTATTTTCTCCACAATCCCTATGTTCCTCATACCTTTGCGGTGCATAGGTGATATAAATTTTCTTTGAAAACTCGGATGTGCAATTTACAAAACTTCATGCATTAAAAGGAATTATATCTAAATAATGACTAAATGATACCAATTTAACTAAAATTAAAGCAAGACATAGTTAATAGGTATTAATTTCTAGTGTCTAGGGGTGCTAGTCCTCTTCCACGTGTAAACAACTATCAAACCCAGCTAATGAATCTTTGGAGTTTGTAGACCTTGAAATCAGAGTTTCAAGTTTTTTAACTTGAAATATCATTTTCAATAGGCATCCAATCCTGCCTAGCTTGAAATAATCAATGGCAACTCTAAGTTTATGGCCATTTTATGATAGCCATTTGAGACTAGTTGGATGAGCAATTTGCCCGACAATGTCTCTCTCCTTTATATTACTATGCCTAATCCAAATCTCGATCATGGGATAGCTCAATGGCTTGAGCACCACCAACCATCATATATTTTTAAGTTAAGCATGCTAAATCTTTCGGATCATCTAAGGTTTTAAAGGCAAGCACATGGTGACACAACCTTTTTAAAGTTTTTTTATCAGTTTTAAAGGCATTATTTGGGTATACCTGATCTTTGAGATAACTTTTGATGTCTTGATACCATAAGAGACCATTTGCTTCTGTTTCAAGATTGTAACAATACGTAAAGGACTTATATATGCTCTTCTAAATTGGCATTACCTCTTGCCACTCATTTACTTTGAACATTGAGGCTAAGGTGGATAGAGCATTTACTGTTTGATTACCATCTCAGGATAAATAAATGAATTGCAGTTCTTTGAATTCTTTAAGCAATTTTAGAATTAGCATTCTATATTATTGCATCTTTGGATCTTAAGTGTCACATTCTCTGCATAATTGATAAATCATCAAAGCCAAGTCTTTGTATACTCTTAATAATCAAGCTTTTCTTTCTACAGCTGCTTGAAGTCCCATAACACATGCTTCATATTCTACTACATTATTTGTACACTCAAAGTCCAATCGAGCAAAGAAAGGATAATAGTTCTTTTCTAGAAATATCAAGATTGCCCTGATTCCATGGCCCAAATCATTTGAGTTTAAAAAAAAAATGTTCTATGTTGATTCTTTGATGACTTTTTTTTCCTCTTCTACCAAAATATTCATTAAATCCTCATTAAAAAGTCAAAATTCAATGGCTGATAATCATCAAATGCCCATATTTTTTGGAATTCGACAATAGTTATTCTTTTTATTGCATTTTGACTTACATAAACTATATTATATTCTGATAGCAAGACTTGTTATCTTGCTATCCTTCTTAATAGAGCTGGAGCTTTAAATATATGCTTGATTGGGTTATTTTGGTAATTATCTAGGTGGTATGATACAAAATGTATTATTAGAGCCTTTTTGCAACCTAAACTAGGGCATTTCATATCTTTTCTATTTGAGAATAATTTACCTTGTAGTCTAAAACTTTTTCCTAAGATAATAAATCGATTGCTCTTTCTTTCCTTTCTTGTCCTGCTATCCCATTACAGAATCCATAGACCTTTCAAATACTGATAGGTACAAAATCAAAGGTTATCCCAGCACAGGTGGTACTAACACTAATGGATTATAGAGATAGTGCTGAACTTTCTTAAATTCTTTCTGCCATTAGTAATTCCATTCATCAGATTTTTGTTTTTACAAAATTTGGAATATTGGATCGCACTTATCTGTGGGCTGGGATATGAATCTGGCAATGTAATTGAACCTCTCTATGAAACTTTAGACTCTTTTTGTATACTTGGGGATGGTGATTCCTGTATGGCTTTAATCTTATACGAATCAACTTTAATCCTTTATTCACTCAGAATAGAGCTTAATAATTTCCCCGACCTTGCAACAAAAGTGCATTTAACCAGATTCAATTTCAACTGATGCTTTCTCAGTTTTTTGAATAACTTTCGTAAATCTGTAACATGTCTTTCCTCTTGGGGTGACTTAGAAATCATGTCATCCACATATATCTCTATCTCTTTATGTATCATATCATGGAATAGAGTGACCATTACCCTCTGATAAGTTACCCTAGCTTTTTTTAGTCTAAATGGCATCACTGTATAATGAAAAGTTTCCCATATCATGACAAATATAGTCTTTTCCATGTCGTCTAGTGCCACTTTTATCTTGTCATACCTTAAAAATCCATCCAAGGGAAATTATCCTTCAGACTTACTTGATTTAGGTCCTAATAATCTGCACACGTTCTAATTCTAACATTATTTTTGGGCACCAAGATAACATTTGCAACCTATTTTAGTATTTTGCCAGCTTAAGAAATCCAATCTCGAATTATTTCTTTACCTTTTTTATTTTTAAAAGTATTTTTATTTTATTCTTTTCAACTTTTGGTAAACCGCTTGCATTCTGGTTTTAGAGGTAATTTGTGGACCACAATTTTCTTATTCAATCCTTGTATGTCTTGGTGAGACCATGCAAAAGCATCTTGAAATTCCCAAGCAAACTTATTAATTTTTTTCCTAGTGGTGGGCATAAGAGCAATCCCTATTCTGATTTATCACCTTTGTGGATTCTTCATGAGGCATTATTTATTTATCCTCTCGTTTAGTAGATCGAGTAGCAAAGTATGATTATTAACATCCTCTTCAAAATTAACCTTGTTAAAGTAAACAACCCATTCAAAATTGACATTTGAATCATGATTGGGATTATCTACTTCTTTTTAAGTAGGAACTATATAAAGGTAAAAAAAAGAAAGGAAAAAAATAGGCAAACAAATATATAACATGATTTGTATATATGTATGTCAAAAGGAAAAAAAATACTCATATAAAAAAGTTAGACAAAGACATAAAGTTATATGCATTTCATTTCTATAAATGATAATTGGACATTTTAAATTTCTATAGAAAGATTCTTACGTGACAAAATAAGGTTTTAGAATTACTTTGAAATCTGCCTAAACATTATGTTTCTCTCAATGCAAGTCTAATTCCTTAGGGCATATCTGGGGAACAATGACAAATTCTACCATCATCATTTGGTTCTTCATTGTCTTTTCCAATGGTAGCCAATTGACATTTCTTGAAAACTTCATTAATTAATGACATCTTTAGTTTCTCTTTTTTTTTTTTTTAAACTCCTGGACTAACAACCTCTTCATGATAGAAAGTTTCATCTAGTAAGGGATAAAGGGTCAATTTCTGTCTTGATTATTTATCGATGGCTAGAGCTAACTTCATTTTGAGATCTATTCTTAAATTTTTTCTTTTAATTACACTCTAGCTTAAAGCCCAATCCATGCTTGTTTTTCTTGCCAATGACATTCATGGACTAACTGACCCTTTGTAAATATTTCCCAAGCCCCTTCTAGCTTAGGCTTTCCCGACTGTATGCTTAAGACCTATGTAGATGCTTTTTAAAAGTCAAGGTTTTGGGATATAGACCCTTCTGCTACAAAGGTGGCATTAATAATTTTGAAGGATCTAGAGAAGCACTCTTTAACTTTAGCTTTGCTTTAACATAAAGGGCTTTAGTAGAAGTCATGGCCATAATGTTTTCTTCCATAGATAGGTTAACTAGCTTCTCATCAACAATGAATTTAACTTTTTGATCGAAAAATGATGGGACAACCCTAGCCGAATGAATCTATGGTTGTCCTAGCAAATAGTTGTATACTGGGACAATGTCCATCACATGAAACATAATCTTAAATGGGCACTAGCCAATATTTAAAGTTATCAAAATAGTCCTATTGTTTTTTTTTTGTCTTATTAAATGCCTTAACGACTTTATGACTATGCTTGATTTGGCTGGCATCGACTAGTAAGCGAAACAACATGATTAGCGACATTACATTTAAAGTTGATCCATTGTCAATGAGGACTTTGGACAATATGGTCCCTTACACTAAGTTATGATATGGAGAGTTTGGGATTTCATCATTATTGAATTAATTAAAATGTCAACAACAATGTTATTTACTAGGTAATCTAGTCTATTTATAAAGATGTCTTGAGAAACATAAGCTTGGTTGAGCACTTTCAACAAAGCATTCCAATGTGTTTCTAAGCTGAGCAACAAGGTTAACAGAGAAATCTTTGCCAGCTGCTATTTCAATTATTCTACTATGTTATACTTATTGTGCTTAATAAACTTAAGGAATTCGATTATCTTTTTTTCTTTTATCAGTTCTACACTTCTAGCGGGATATCTTTAATAACTGCTACTTTTCCATATGTTTGTCCCTTTGATTTGGGTTTGGCATTAGTTTAACTAGTTTTTAGACTTTAGATATGACCACTCTATGTTACATGGCTTACCCTAGTAATGTCAATAATAGGCACTCAGCTCATAATAGCTTCTAGAGTCATTACCCCGCTATCATATTTCCACAGTATTTCTTTGTTATTTTGATAGGAAAAGGCACAATGCTCTAATAATGAGTCTGGAAGTAACTTCAACCCTAGGAGGTGTGGCCTATAGCTGGTTGCAATGAATGAGAAGAGGGGAATCGATGCCATAGGATGGCTGTGATGATCCTTTACTAAGCATGTTAAATAATTTTTGTTCCTCTAGTCTGGCTTCTTCGAAAACCTAATTCACCATTGTCCATCATTCTTTGGATCATGGCTGAAAAGTCTGGGAATTTTGCAAATTGTGTCTTAACATCTTATGTGTCACCATGTGCTTGGCCTTTAAAACTTTGGATGATCCAAAAGGCACAGCACATTCGACTTAAAAATGAATAATGGTTGGTTATGGTCAAGCCTTTGAGCTATCCCTTGATTAGGATTTGAATTAGGTATGATAATATGAAGGGGTAAGGACCATCAGATGAGTCACTCATCCAAGTGGACCCACATAACCATCATGAAGTGGCCATAAACTTAGAGTCACCATTAATTATTTTAGGCTAGGTAAGATCGGACACTTATTAGAAATAATATCATGAGTTACAAAACTCGAAACACTGATTTTAAGGTCTACGAAGTCTAGAGATTTGTTGGTTGGGCTCAGAAGTTGGTTATGCATAAGGAAGGATGAGCCTCCCTATGAAGCTTGAAATCAGTAACTACTAACTATGTCTCACTTTGGTCAGTTAAATCGGTTCCATTTGGTCTCTATTTAAATATAATCCTCTTTAATGCATGAAGTTTTAAAAAATGTAAATTAGATCACCCAACACCTTAGAACTGTGAGGAACATAGGGTTTTTTTTAAAACGATGTCTAAATTGGATGTTTCATATTAGGCACTGGAAAGATACCAACATGAAATATCACCTTGTAAATTTTATTGGAAAATGAATTTTAAATATGAATGCATAATAACACAACAAAAGGAAACAAGTTAGTGAGCTGAAATATAAGAAATATAATAATATCATAAACAAGTAATCACACATAAAAGAAATAAAAGAGAGGGGCGATTGAAATGTATCTCATAATTGTCTTCGATTATTGAAGAATAACCTAGATGAAAATTTTAGAGATCGGTCTGAATTTAGTGATAATTTGAAGAAAAAAGATGATTTCCATCAAAACAGTTTTGAGGCATCCGGTAGAAAGACAATTTTAAGTTTTTTAGATAAAAACGGGGTTAGAGTATTCCCTCGATAAAGTAAGTTAGAGTATCCCCTAAAATAAAGCTATGAAAATAGTTAAGATTAAAGTGAAAATTTAAATTTTTAATGAAAAAATGGGGTTGGAGTATTCTGTTTGAGTAATAGGGTTAGAGTATCCTCAAAGTTAGGAAAACATTTAGGAAAAAAGAGAAAAGGTCAGAGTATCCCTTTTGGAATAATAGAGTTGGAGTATCTCCACTAGCAATAATTTTAATATGAAATCATATTTTTCGTATTTTAATCTTGATCCAAGTCAAAAGTTGTTGAAGTTATGGGGGCATCAACCAGGCACATTTTCGAGACATCCGAACATCTTGGTAAAAAGGGATTCGAAAATTAGTTTGAAAGCAGGGATAGCATCATGTCATCTCCATTTTTGGATGTTGTTTAGGTGATCCCAAGACTTCAGAAGGTAAATGAGTTACCGTTGGAAAGGTAACTCAACAAGGTTTAAAATAAAAATATTCCAAAAATTCAAAAAAATTACTTTCTAGGTGGAATTAATTTTCAAAGTTAGGTTCATCTCAGCACTAGCAGCATGTACAACTAAAAGGACTAGA
>JBBYHM010222087.1:0-31145 GCA_038381775.1 Adansonia rubrostipa | reverse complement strand
TTTATTAGAATTTATAAAAATGAGGATCCAAATTATCTGATTTGAGAATTCAAATACCTTAATTTAATTTTATTCATGCCTTTTTCAAAAGTTGCTCTTTCACTTGTAAACGAGTGTCAATAGCCAAATTCTTGATTACATATTTACAAATAGGAGTCCGAATTTCCAAAAGAAATATAATGATAGAAAATGGTAGAACATGATAACAGTTCTAAATCATTCTTTGCTCCTTATCATTCTTAATTAAAAGAAGTCTTTTAGACTTAATTTACCACAAAAAATGATATAAAAATGAATTCACTTCTTATTAAGAAGTGTTTAATAGTTTAATTTCACTAATACAAAATGATTTGAAACATAAATTCTATTGGCATGTTATAGTTATTCGATAAATTCCTCTTATATAATATATATGATGGGTACAAAATAAGCGTAAAAGAAAATATCATTTTCCTTTTACACCCACAGGAATTCTGCCAAAAACTCCCAACATGATAGGTATCATGTAGGTTGTCTGGTGTAAATTGTTGATAAAATTTTTCTAATAGAAAATTTTGGCCAAATGACGAAGAGATGACAAATGCTGCAATAAAAATTAAAGAGTTTTGAGTATTCTGCTGTGCGATTTCGATCAAGGGTGGGGATATTAACCTTCTCTTCTTCTGACGTTGGTAAATATTTCATTGCTACTGGCTGATAGATTGGCTTTTTAGATTATTTAAATGCCAAAACATTGTTTTAACAATAGCTGTCATCACTGTCATCCCATTATAGTAATAGTAGCCAACATATACTTCTAATAGGTATAGATAATACTCATTTCAACTAAGTTTTATAATTAATATATAGCTATGATATGTCATAAGTGAAAAGAGAAAACAAAATTAAAAAAAAAAAATTGTTTGCATATATATGGATAGTGAATATTATTTTAATTTTATAAATAAAATTAAAAATTGTCATATATTTATTTTTATTTTTTTAATAATCTAAAAAATATATGTTATCTTTTTTATTTTTATTTATAAATTTTAAAACTCCTCTTATAATTAACTATTAGATAATTTATCTAAATAAAATCGAATGAGCTCTCACCACGAGAGCTCAGTTGTCGGACGACCTTAGTATTTGGGGTTATGTCAGATTTGAGACAAATGATTAACATTTTTTTTTTCATTTTCCAACAGTTTGTCACCCAAAGCCTTGCAACATCACGACGATACTTTGTAAAAAGTTAGTGATGTTATGGCTAAAGTCTTGAAGATAAGTAAAATATGTGAGTGATGTGATTTGATTAATGAGGTCCAAACTTTTATTTCCCTTATGATTCCATCCACATGCCTCATAATAGAGAAATAATTTATTATTTTTATGCCACACTAAGTGAAGCTATATTATTGACATTTGTTTATTTAATCAATCTTTTTTATTAAATTTAACAAATATATCTTATTTGAACACTCATTTATAAAAGTGAAAATTTTTGACCAAATTAAAAAAAAAGTAACCTAATCCAAAAGAATCGGATTTTAAAACTACTTACTATTTCAAATTGACAGCAACTTTCACTTTAAAATCCAAGAAGATGCTATTGATAATTAAATGATTTTGCCCAAAATAAATTAATGAACATATGTTAAACTATTTTTCTATTAAATATTAACAATATATCATATATGATTATTTATACAGCTATTTAATGAATTTTCAACCTTTTCAATATTCATTGTTTGAAACTAATTTAATTTGACATTTTTAACAGTATTTAAACTAATGAAATTTTAACATTATACCATATATTGAATGTTTTCAATTAGATTATAAAACTAATTTAACAAATAAATTGGGTGGGTCGGGTTGATCTTGAGTCGGGTCATTTCGAGTTAGATCATTTCGAGTTTTAAAATTTTCAGGTCATTTTTGGGTTCAGATTATTTTGAGTTTGGATCATTTCGGGTTTGGGTCATTTTGATTTTGTGTCCTTTCGGGTTTGGGTCAATCGGGTTTAACGCACAGGTTAATCAGGTTTGGGTTATTTTGGATTTGGTCAATCGAGTTTAACACTTGAGTTAAATTGGGTTCGAGTCATTTTAGATTTGGATTTGAATTAAACAAGTTTAAGAGTTGGATTCATCAAATTTGATCATTTTGAGTTTGGGTCAATTAAGTTTGATACTACTAGATTTACACAAGTTTGGATCATTTGTATTAATTTATCAATTTTAAAATCAAATCAGATTAAATTTAAATAAATTATTTGCTCGAGTCGTATTTAATTAAAATTTTATTGAAATATAAAAATAAAAATATTTTAAATATATATTTTAATTTTTAATAAAATAAATATGTTTGACTCATTTTTGGATTTTTTTATAAGCAAATTATTTTTCAAATTCAAGTATCAATTCTACTTAAATAATTATTATTATTTAATAAATTTTTAGTAAATATCACAATCAAAATTTATGTTATCTATTTATTTAGTAAATATCACTAACAAATTTTTTAACAAGTAAGTATTATTATCTAAAAGGCTATAAAATAATAAAAAAAAATCTTATTATGACTAAAATGAGGTTGTTGCCTAATAATATTTTAACCAAATTAACTTAAGATCCAATAAGCTAATAAAAGTTAACCCATTAACCCATTATCCACGCCCAATTTTAGCCCAAATAAACTAAAAAATCAATAAAAGTTAACCTATTAATCCATTATCCTTGCCAATAGAGGGATGCTTTTTATTTCTTTCCATTAAACATAGTTTTATCTGTTACTGATCATATGATATTTTGAGTTGCAATAATGGAAGTAGAAATGCGTTTAAAATATCTCTCTCTAATATTTGCTTGCTAAAAAGATCTTTTGCAAATTATATTTGCAAATTGTACTTGAAATTTTGCTTTATGTTTTGATTCGACTAGCAAAGTTATAACTTATTTCTTTTATTGCAAATTGTTATGTTTATAAATAGAAAGATGGCAACATACATTAGTGTGTTTCAGTATTGAATTTTTAAAGATTATCAAATTGAATTGTTAATTCCAAACATCTTGCAAAACCATAGAGGAGTTTTTTTTTTTAAATATTCACTTTGCTGAATATTGAATTTTCAGTTGATTACAATTTGAGTTTTTTTTTTTTTTAATTCTCTTATTCAGGTTCGACCAAAGGAACAAAAATAATGATAATTATGACTAAAAGAATGATAATTCGATCTTTAACAATGATAATTCGAATATGTTTATAATACTCAAGTGAGAAGTAAAAAATTATAAATAAAATAATGATGGTCATATAAAGTTTTACCAAGCAATATTTTTGTAAGTTATTAATAAAACAACGAAAATATTTTCTTTCTTTTACAATAACAATTTAAAACATTTAAATTAATCAAATATTAAAAATTATTATTGTAGGCACATGTATAATTATTGCATTATTTTGCATAAAGATAAGAGAATAAAAATAGGAATATAATCAATTTATATATACTAAATGGTATTTACATACTTTATCACAATCCAATATAGTTACAAGTTATGAAATAAGATAATAAAATAAATTAATAATTTATGTAGTAAGTATTATTTGAAAGAACTTAATTTTTTTCAAATAAAATTATACTTAATTTAAGTTCGGATAATTTTGAGTTAATTGTTCAAGTCATTTCGAGTTCGGGTCATTTCAGATTTAGGTTATTTTAGGTTTGGGTCATTCTAGATACGGGTTATTTCGGGTTTGGGTTGATCGGTTTTGGGTTGTTGACTTTTTGTGATCAAATCGGGTTGGATCAGGTTCGGGTTCGGGTCAACATTGACAGGCCTAATAACATGTAACTTTATGTTCAATATATAAAATTTTATAAATAAATATGCTTATATTATATTATATTATATTATAAGTAAAGGTGTTTATGAGCTAAGCCGAGCTGCAACCTGAAAAAAATATTGAACTCTAAGCCCAGGCCCCTTTTTTGCTTGGCCTTGCCCTCCCATTAGGCTCAAATCACTGTTCATAAATAATAAAAAACTATTTTTATATTAATATTTATATATTTTTATAATTAAATTTAAATAAAAATATATAATTTTATTTTAAAAAACATTATTTTGGGTCGGGCTAGATCAGCATAGAACATAAAATTCAAACCCGGGCCAGGGTCAGGAGGACGTGGACAGGTCAACTATAAGCAGTAATAAAATTTATTTCATTCTTATTTATGATTTTGTAACTAATAAGAATTGTCATGGAAAATTCTAAGACATGATAATTTTCTTGAAAAAAATGCAATTACTAAAATATCTTAAATAATACTTTTAACAATTAATCATACGTAGAACTTTTTAAGTCGTTAAATATTATCAAACAACAATAGTAAAATTAGAGTTTACAAGAAACTAAATCTTACGTCAATATAAATATTATGTTAGCTTTTGATTTTGATATATTCATCATACAAGTTGTGTAGAAAGTTTAGGAGCTTTGGTTTTTTTATAATGGGTAATGGCTTGGTATTTTTGTTTTTCATTTGCTTAGCAAGGTAATAGTCTTTTATGAACTTAAATTATAGTTTTGTTCCAATTACTTAAAATGGTTTTGTAATTTTTAAAAAGTTTTATAATAAATTTTTTACCTATATTATGATGACATTTTTTAATTAATATTTTTATTTTATTTAAATAGATGTAGTTATTTTTTATTTAGCATATGTTTAATCTTATGTGATATTTTTTATGATTTTTTATAAATATAAGATAATTTACACGTAAAATTTACATATAATACATGTCATAAACTGACTATATTTCTATTATAAATGCTTCACCTTTAGATTTTTTTTTTTATAAATGATTAAATCATATATGTAATTTAATGAGTCTATACCTACAATTAAAATAAAGTCCCATACCCTCTAATTGAGTGCCAACTCACCTCAATTAAAAAGGTTAGTAAAAATTCCAAAATTTTTTTGAAAAAATTATATTCAAGAAAAAAGAAAAACAATACTTTTTTTTGGTAGACTTAAAGATTTTTTATTTTTAATTAAAACATTATTTCAAAAAAATTAATAATTTTTTCAATTACAAAAGAAAAAACAACAAAAAAACTCAAAAAATTAAAATAATAATCCATGAATTAAAAAGAAAAAAACATAAATAAAAATAAAAAAAATTTAAGAAGCGAATCAATATATCTTTGAAAAATTAAAAAAATGAATATGAATCATCAAAAATCCTTGAAAAAAGAAGGTAAATCGAAGTATAAATCTATAAAAGAAAATAGCTACAAGATTAACAACCTAAAAGCACCTAGAAAAAAAATAGGAATCAACCTCATGCCCTAAGATTAAGCAACACGATATAAGCATCCAACTACAATGATAGGGGATAAATGTATATGTCATATTGCAAGTATGAAAAACTGGTAGTTGTAACAATGATGATGAAGTGATTGTTTCCTGTTTATTCCTGCTTCCATGTTTCCCATTCTTTAATCTCTAGGTTTATTCTCCTTTTATCCATCTTACTAATAGTTAGATAAGTTATTTTATAATTTAAACTAGTTCAATTTGATTTAATTATTTATTTAAAGAATAAAATAATATTTTTATTTAAATTTAATCATAAATATTAATATAAAAATATTTTTTACATATTATTTTTAAAAAAAGTAAAATAGGCTTTTGAGCTAATCTGACCTGAACCTCAACAAAACAAAAAAAAATTTTAAATCGCACCTTGCCTTAGCACATGAACACCTCCACTAATGATACACCATTTGTAGAGACCTCATTTTGTCCAGACCAGTTTTTGGCATCCTAGGAGTTAGGTAAAAGATGATAAAATCAAAAAATAGAAATAAAAGTTGGGGGACGATTGCCAGGCGAAATTTTTTTTTGGGAAAATCTAAAATGCTTATGCGCTATATTAAAGAAAATGTAAAAATGATGCATCAAAGGCCGTTTTTCATGGTGTCACCAAGGTTATTCAAATGAGTACACAAATCAATTTCCCATTGTTTGTGACCAAGTTGAGGTAAGTCAGGAAGCCATAGGTACGTACAAGTTATATTAGGGTACAAGTATTGATACGAGATCTTTACTGTATGAAAAACTAAAATTTTCATGTGAACTATCGATACAAGAGGGTTTGGTATCGATACCTAAGGTGTGGCATCGATACCTGGCATGTTTGTATCCATACGGACCTTGGCAGTAGCTAAAGTTGTGATTTTTGGCAAAATGTATCAATACACAAGCATGAGTAGCGATATAAATCCATGAAGCATCAATACAAGCCTCTAACTCTCGAGATTGGAAACATTTTTTGCTCTTAGTATCGATACACATCTCATTGTATCGATACTCAAGAGTAAAAAGTACCTTGTGTATTAATACAATATGTTTTGTCTCGATACAACAAGGCATTTTAGCCTAATTTGAGCCATTTTTTAGCTTTTAAAAACCCGATTTAAACATGTTTTTGCACCAAGGAACTATCATAAAACATTGCAAACCATAACTATAGGTTCATTAATGGATTCTAACAAACTTTTGGAGTCCAAACAATTAATAACAAAGGTCACTTTCATAAGATTCTAGTTGTAACAGGGTGTGGTAGGCATATCTCCAGTTGCAGGCTTTCACAGCCTTTCTGACTCCTTGCTCAGTATGGCAGAACCAATAAGAAGAGAGTCAACTGAGCATAGCAACTGGAGATATCCCCTAGATTGGAAAAAAATAAAAAATACCCTTTGCATTATCTTCTAAAAAGAGGGTTGAACAAAAAATAGGACACTACAAGCTATCTAAAAAAAAAAAATTTCAGTTATCAAAAAGGCTCTCTAACAATTCCAAAAAACTCTTCACCCATCCCCACAAATCCTCTAGCAACTCTAGCTTGAAAAGTTCACCAAAAACATTGTTCCATTGCCTTCCACCCTCAACCAACCTCTATTCCCGTAGCTTCCTAAAACCACCACCAGAATACCTTTAAATACTCAACCTTTCACATATTTTTATCCTCATAACACCCTATCAGCAACCACATTACCAGAAAGATTCTTCCTTTCACATTTTTCTTACTAAACAATAGCAAAAAGAGGGAAGGAACTGAGCTTAAAGTTACTACATTAAAGAAGGAAGAAACTTCAACTTTTGGTGTTATATTTTTTACCTTGTCCCATGTATTTTCTGTTTTGATCATCCATTTCATTTTAGTGAACCCTTCATGTTTGCCATGACCCTCCTAATATTCTTATGCATCTTTGTTGCCTTGGTTGTGGTAGTCCTAGGATCTTGATGACCTTCTTGAGACCTTAATGTTTTTAGATATATAAACTTACCATGCTTCATTTTCATCATTACACAGCCACTATTCATTTATCTTTTGCCATGTTTCTTCCATATTCACATATCCATTAGATATTTAAGTGGTCACCTTGACATGTCTTAGGTATGTTCAAACATTTTTTTGTGTTTTAAGGAGTCTTATGAAATAAAAATCCTGTCTTGACAACTCAAGCATCCATCCACTTGTTCAAACATGTCTATATCATCTCTATGCACCTTATTTATCATCTTTTTGCATTTGTGTCATACATTTTCATGTCAAAATATCATCTTTGCATGTTTAATCCATGTTTATCTTTGTATGTGCTGTATTTTGTTCATGGTATCTCCATTAAAATGCTTGCTTGTCTTTTACAAACTGATTTTTAGAAACTTCCACAAGTTAAGTTCATGTTACCTTCAATAGATGAAGAGTAGCATGGACTTAATGTTTTCATCAAATTGGTCTCCCAAACTTGGGGGTGAATCAACATTTCAGATCTAAATTCATGGTAAAATAAGTTCATTTTTCAAAAAAAAATGAAAATCCTTTTAGTATTAATCCTTGATCTTGAGCCTCGTATTCTTTTTGGTGACATGGTCAACGGATTGTTCCATTATCCTAAACTACTTCAAGATTATGGAATGAACTTGTAAAGCCCGTGTTACTTTTTGTCATGGATGTTCGGACGTCTTAGCCTGGAGTCTATTTTTAAAATATTGAAACATCGAATAATCCCCCTGTTTTGGCTCTGGCAGCACTATAGTCCAAACTTGAAAAATCATTTTTAAATCATTTTTGAACCATAAAATATATTTTTTATTTTTTTAATATTTTTCCTTTAAAGGACATCGAATTATCTTTCTAAGAGTGTCTTATTTGCCTTCGAATCATCTTGGATGAGGGAGTTATGATTTTTTGAACCTTTGCTATTTGAAACCCCTAGAACCAGCATACAACATTCTGTTTGGGCCATTTTGGCCCATCAAATGATTTTTACAAAATTTCCAAATATTTTTCCCAAAAAGGTCACAAAATTTCTTTTTCAGAAAGCTATTATCCACGATCTAATGATCTCAGATAAGCTTAGAATGATTTTTCGAAATCCATCATGCCCTTTTAATTATACATGCTACCAGTGCTGAGATGAACGTAACTTTCAAAATAATTTTGCCTAGAAATTGATTTTTCTAGAATTTTTGGAATATTTTTATATTAAACCTTGTTGAGTTACCTTTTCAACGGTACCTTTACCCTTTAAAGTCTTCAGATGCACCCAAACAAAATCTGGAAAAGGAGATGACATAATGTTATCCCCCGTTTTCAACCTAATTTTTGAATTCCCTTTTATCGAGACATTCGGATGTCACAAAAATGTGGCCAATTGATTGGCCTATAACAACAACCCCTTTTGACTCAGATCAAGATTAAAATACAAAAAAAGGATTTCGTATTAAAATTTTTGCTAGTGGAGATACTCCAACTCTATTATTCCAAAAGGGATACTCCAACCCCTATTTTTAATTAAAAAATTCAAATTTTCTCCTTGTTTCAAAATGTTTTCCGAACTTTGGGGACACTCCAACTCCACTGCTCAAAGAGGATACTCTCACCCCCTTTTTTAAAAAAATTTAAATTTTTGCTTTAATCTTAGCTATTTTCATAACTTTATTTTAGAGGATACTCCAACCTTACCTCTTCAAGTGGATACTCTAACCCTATTTTTACCTCAAAAACTTAAAATTTTCTCTCTTCCAGATGCCTCAAACTATTTTGATAAAAATCATCTTGGTTCTTCAAATTACCGTCGATCCAGATTGGTCTCTAAAATTGTTATCCCGGTTATTCTTCAATAATCAAAGACAATTATGAGATACATTTGGATCACCCTTCTGTTTTTATGTTCGTTTGTTTGTGATTGCTTGTTTATGATATTGTTATATTTCTCACTTTCACCTTACTAACTTGTTTCCTTTTGTAGCGTTATTGTGCATTCATATTTAAAATTCATTTTTCCAATAAAATTTACGGGGCGATATTTCATGTTGGTATCTCTTCAATGCCTAACACGAAACATCAAATTTATAAAATCCAATCCGGACATCATTTTCATAAAAAAATTCTTATGTTCTTCACATCTCTAAGGTGCATAGGTGATCTAATTTTCCTTAATAAAAAAACCTCGGATTTCCATTTTCCTAAACTTCATGCATTAAAGAGGATTATATCTAAATAGAGACAAAATGAAATCAATTTAACCGAGACCAAAGTGAGATATAGTTAGTAGCTATTGATTTTGGGCATCGTAGGGATGCTAGTCCTTCCCTGCACATAACCAACTCCCAAGCCCAACCAATGAATCTCTGGACTTTGTAAACCTTGAAATCAGTATTTCAAGTTTCATAACTCATAATATTATTTTCAATAGGTGTTCGATCTTGCCTAGCCTAAAATGATCAGTGGCGACTCTAAGTTCATGGCCACTTCATGGTGTTCATCTGGGTCTAGTTGGATGAGTAACTCGTCTGACGGTTTCTATCCCCTTCATATCATCACTCCTAATCCAAATCCCAATCAAAGGCTAGCTTAGAGGCTTGATCATAATCAACCACATTTATTTTTAAGTCCAACGTGCTATGCCCTTCAGATTGTCCAAAGTTTTAAAGGTCGAGCACGTGGCGACAGCTTGGTGACTCCACTAAGGACTATTTTAGAGAGTTAGGCCTATAACTAGCTATTTCTCACTCGGTTCTCGACTTTTCAATCTCTGTAACTATTTAGACATAATTTATTTTTGCCTACTAATCTCTATTATTATGTGATTGTTTGGGATTATTCATGCCTAATTAAATATTGAGTTGAATAAAGATGGTAATATAGAGTGAAACAAAAAGGTTTGATTGTTTCGCCAGCACACACTGTGCACTTGCATTGGCACTAGATTCCCACCATACACCATGGTGTGTTTAGTATCCTAATTATTATGAGGAAGTGAGCCATCCACCTTCGTGAGTAACCCTCCGCATAGGCATGGCAAAACCTTCCGAGATGTAAACTACCTATGTCTCTCGTGAGTACCCTTCTGCACTTGCATAGGGAAATATATCCACCAAATTGAACTTATTTCGCCAAACCTGTGGTGGGCCTAGGATTAGGGTACCTCGACTGTTCTTACCAGACGGAGGAGTGATTTGGATACCAAATTAGGCATCAATTTAAACCCATGTAGTGAACCCTACGAGTTAAACCATGTCAAGCCATATTAGAGGCTGTTAGAATAACTCAAAGATTAGTACCACTCAGGGAAACATTTCTTATCTTTACTCTTACATACCATTGGTTACGCATGCAATGATGGGTGAACGTTGTCACTTACATTTATCTTTTTATTTTATGATCATTTCTTTAGGATAGGCTATTATGTTCGATGGCAAATTCTCTTTTATAAGTGGGACAGTACAAGTGAATGTCATTACCTATAATGCTATCTTGAAATAGTTGTATCTGACCAAGATAGGCCATCATGTTGCCCGAATAATGGCTTAGCATGTATGGTGATAAATGAACATCACTGTTTAGATGGTCAGTATTAATCTTTATGAGGTATCATGTTACTTTGCGAAGAGATAATTTTAAAATGGGTATGCCGGTATGCTGCCTGTGCAACGCCTTAACATTTATGATCATCTTATCTACCCTTAAGCGTCATACTGCCTATTATGGGGGCAAATTTGGTGATTCTTTCCATTTCTTACCTTTTGCCTATTAATTCGTATTGGTTACTAACTCATTCTCTTTTTGCTTTTCTTTTTCACCATGCATCATTTCATCATAATTACTGTCATCATGGGACAATTGGCTCTAATGGATTAGTGTTCACCAAAGGGCATCTGTCATGGAGCAACAGTTCACTTTAGAGTTAAAACCCTTTGAAGAAGTCTGACCATGGTCAGAGCATCGACATCATGAAGATAGGGATGTTTTACAACCGGGGCATGCCTTAGTAGTGCATGAAAAGATTAAGATAGGATACTATCAACGTGATTGGCAAGATCTGAGGATCATATGGACTAATTGGGATAGTACTGAAAAGGAATCATTTACTAAGAGATATGGAGATATCGCTCTTTTACTTCAAGTTCATTTAGATGTCAGTTTGTTGCAAATGGCCTTTCAGTTTTGGAATCCAGCATACCATTGTTTCACTTTCAATCATGAAGACTTAGTCACCATAGTTGATGAATACACTGTGTCACTTAACATTAAAAGGGTAAAGGTCGATAGGATATATTGCAAAGTGTTGAATCCTCTGACCTTCAAGAAAAGATTGGCTCAAATCCTCGGGGCAACAGAGTCTTCAATTTAAAGTCATATCAAAACAAAGGGGAACAATGAATGCATCTCATGGGCTAGTTTGAGAGAAGCAATGGCGAGCACCATTGACATCTAAAAAATCCAAGTTATCTACACTTTGGCAATTTATGGCCTGGTTATATTCCCAAAAATACACTAGGCTATGTTCAAGCTACGTAGCAGATATCTTTTCTAGCTTGTGCTACAATATTAATCTCGCACCGACCATCCTTGTTGAAACTATTCGAGCTCTTAATTTTTGTAAGAAAATAGGAATAGACTGTTTTATCGGATGTGCATCGATCTTTCACATTTGGCTTGTCAGTCACTTTAGCCCAGAAGAAAGTAGGACGTTGCACTACTTCTTACCTAGCTTTAGCCCTATCTCTAAAATACTTAAGAATAATGGCCTTAAGATGAAGTAACATGGAAGACCTCTTAGTTTTTCCCACAAAAGGTCATATATTGACGCAGAGATTACAACCGTGTATCGCTCATAGGATTATAGGGAAGTACTGGCTACGCCTCTTTTTTAGTTCTTCGACAATTCTAGTACCATCAATTATCCCCTTCATCCAAGACATAGAGTTATAGGACTTCGATTATGGTGAGCCTGACTACAAGTTTAAAGTTCAGCTAGCCTTTCAAGCATAGAAACAAACCTATTGCATGGAGAGATATTGTGGAAATAGTAGTATGACCCTAGGGTATGGTGAATGGAGGATCCGTCGCATTAATAATGTCGTGCCCTTGATTGGTATTGCCACATCATAAATGCCAATTGATGAATTTCCCTTTGAGGTTGAATTGCTTAAACGAGAGTTCGAACAAGAGAAGACAACCTTTGCTAAGGAGATTACTAGTTTAAAAGAGAAAAATAGTCAATTAGAAATGGATCTCTACCTTAGGGATGGCAAGATAAGTAGGGTTGTCAAGGAGAAAAACCACCTGAAAGAGGATCTTGAGAGCTTAAAAAAAGACTATGTGGCCCTTAACAAAGCAAGCAAGTCCCGAAGGCTTAAAAAGTCATTAGTCGAGTGAAGGACAAAAATTACTACTTTCTAGAAGGAACTACACCAATGGAAAGAAGTTGCTAGGGCTAATAGGGAGAAGCTTGTTAGAGCCCAGGCTCTTACATCAACTTATCGAAGGAAGCATGAACGGTTAGAGGCTCAAGTCCTAGATTTAAGAGCAAACCAGGCTGAAAATGGAGTTTTAACACTTAAAATCCAAGACTTAGAGCATTCTCTTCAAGCTCACCAAAACCAAGTTGACGCACTAGTGAAAGCCTTCGAACAATGTGAGTAAGAAGGGCTTCAAGTGGTTGATCACATATGCCAAATAATCAGGACTATCATTACCATCTCACAGAGTAAATCCGGGTAGCTCAATTGGAGGCCCAGAATATTATAGATGGAGTTCGATCCCTGACACATGATATCTTACCCACCGAGCCCATGAGCCAGAGTTATTGTACTTTTTAGACCATGTAATCAAGCAATGTAATCATGCCAGGCATTTTCGACTGTAATCACATGTAATGAAGACATTTTATTGCTTTAATGAAAGATGCTATTGGTGGAGCTATCCTTTTATCCAATTGTCTTTTTTTGCATTTGTATAGCTAACCTAATCCTTTAATGGTTTTTATTCATCCATGATCGTATATTTCCTCTCATTACATCAAACATATGTATGAACATACCATCAAGGTCTAATCCAAAAATAATTTAAAGTGAAAGTGATCCAAAACATAGAATCTACAGTTCACCATCGATACAACACTCATAAACATCAAAAAGTGATAGAAAATGATCACCAGGCCCACATCGAAAGACTTGAACTCATGTACAGAGAGTCCTAAGAGCAAGCACTCCAAAATAATGAGGAACTTCAAGAACATATCATTGAGCTAACTAAATTGGTGTCCAATGTGTTGAAGGAAAAAAGGCAAATGAGCACAGTTGAGATGGGAAAAGAACTAGCCAACCCTAAATGCAATTTGAATGGTGGTATTGAGGCCACCAATGCTTAAGAAGGGGCACTAAATGGGCAACACCTTCTAGCAATAAACATCCCACCATCTCAGCCACTTATTTATATTAATCCTGCAACAGCGTCCCATTTAATTCAAGGATTTCAAGATATAGGCTCTTCACCGTTAAGGCCTATAGTTTCAAAACTTGATGAGCACATGGAGCAAGAGAAAACAAAAAGGCCCTCAGAAAATGATGAGGACTTGGACAAGTATCACTATTAGAGAAAAATCTTCAAGTTATGGAATGAAGTAGCAAATTTGGAATCATAGAAGCAAAGTCATTAAGGCTAGTTTCAAGCCTCATCATCCCACCCAAGTTTAAAGCACCTGATTTTAAAAAATACAGTGAGACTACTGACCCTACTGCCCATGTTCCTATGTACTGTTGTAAAATGGCAGGACATGAAGAGAATGAGAAGCTACTGATCCTTCTAGGATAGTCTGACTGGGGTAGCCCTTCGATGGTACATAGAACTTGATCCTACAAGAATTCAAACATGGGCAGACTTAGCGTGTGCATTCCTTGAACAGTATAGCAGGTGTTTGATTGGGTTCTATATTGTCTTTCTCTCATGAACACGAAGAAGAAATCTTTTAAGAGTTTTAAAGAGCATGCTTAGAGATGGAGGAAGGAGGCAACTCATGTTCACTATCCTCTAATTGAAAAAATGACAGTTATGTTTGTTGGCACCTTACAAGCTCCTTAATACGAAAGGCTAGTAGGAAATGCCATGAAAAATTTTGATGATATGATTATATTAGGTGAAATAATTAAGAGTGCCATCAAAAGTGGTATGATACCCATCGAGGGAAGCATCTGGATTAGTCAAAAAGACAGTAAACAAAGGTAAGGAGAGAAAAGTGAATGCTGTAGGCGAGAATCATGCTATGTTTAATCAAAGCCTGTATCCAGCATAGCCTATGTACTTCCCAAGCATGTTGAATATGGGTTCTACCCCTTACTCATCAGCATCACGATTAGTTCTTACTGCCGAGTTTGCTCCTGCAATGAGCTTTGCACCAAACTCCATGCAAAGTGTGGCCCAGGATGCACAACCCCGTGATATACACAGTGCAAGAGCTCTGAATAACCAATAAGTATCCCGAGAAAGGGAACACTTTAAACCATTCCCTTACTCATATAAATAGATCTACTCTTGCTTGTTGGTAGGCAAACTAGTGGCTCCAGTATTCATGAACCCAAGATGACCACCGTACCCCAAATGGTATGATGAGAACGTTTATTATGAATACCGCACGGGAGCGTAAGCTACTCTATTGAGAACTGCATTTCATCAAAAGAAAGGTGCAGGGTTGGCTAGAAAAAAGAGTGATCAACATTGAGAAAGGTCCTAGACCTAATGTGGGGGCCAACCCACTCCCTAATCATGTCAAACCAAGAGTAAATGCAATAATTGATAGAAAAGGCTGTCAAATTAAAAGAAGCATGGGACAAGTCAAAAACTTGATGAGCAAGGTCTAGCGAGCTTTCATGAAATTCAAAATAGTAACAGCTAATAAAAGTCAAAGAAGAAATGACACTGATACAACTTGTTGCCACTACGATCAAGAACACGACTTGCAACATTGTCCATCATTCTTGAAAATGGTCCAAGGGATGATGGATCTGTCTAAAATCAAGTTTTATGAGGAGTGGGATGGACATAATGATCCATCTATCAATGCTACTGATGAGGAGAGACCCATCGAGGGTCAGATCTCTAATTATCTGTCTCTTATGGGCATGAGGGAAAGAGCTAATGAAAGTTTTAGGCAGTATGCTGTAAGATGGATGAAGGAGGCTGCCCAGATTCATCTCTTACTAATAGAAAAAAAGATGATGGTTAGATTCATTGGCACATTGCAAGCCCCTTATTATGAAAGTTAGCGAGAAGCTTCTCGAAAAACTTTGCGGATACGGTCATACTCTGTGGGAGGATCGATAAGGCCATAAAGAATGAATTAAAAAGAAAAAGCATCTGTAAAGACAAAAGGAAAAAAAAGATAAAGATTAGGAATAAATCAAAATCCAGCACTGAAGCCAGTTTGTCTCAAACTCATTCTGAGTTAGACCTAAAGGAAATGATCTTTAAAGAAAACTGAAAGATTGTGGAAATCATAGAAAAAATTTGAACGCCAATGAATTTGGTTTGACAAATCCTGGTGCAACCTAAGCTACTTATTGTAATCGAGAAGGCAGAGGAAAGGATTGATGACTTCTGTGACTTCTATGCTATTTGTGGCCATACACTTCAAACATGCAAAAAGTTTCGCACAATGGTTCAAAACATGATGAACGAGGGTAGGATCGAATTTTATGATGAAAAGCAAACCCTACATACTGAGTCTACAGATGCAACATCATCTGCCAATGCACTAAAAGAAAAAGAGGGCAATCTCTCTTATAGGATTGGAAGGCCATTGATTTTGTATGATAATCGATCAAAAGTTAAAGTTGACCCTATTCAGCCTCTGGCAAAGATGATCATTCAACTTTTATCTCCCTTCCAGTGTAAAGATGATAAGGTAGTTCTTTGGAACTATGAAAGCAAAACCTTAATCATCGAAGAATCTAGCCAACAAGCAGAACTGTTGACCTTTCAGGGGTAAGTCACCTAACTTAGAGCGATCGATGTTATGCCACGAAAGCATCGAAAAACAACATTTAACAAAAGAATGCTAATCTCGTTTCGCAAGCACTGAAGTCTGCAACTAAGAACTCAGATTCGTTAGCCATCAAGGATCCAGTGAGCGAGAAAGAAGCTATGAAATTCCTCAAATTCATCAAGCATAGTGAATACAGCATCGTCAATTAGTTGAACAAGCAACCCGCCAAGATAACTATGTTGTCACTGCTATTAAATTCAGAAGCTCACAGGAATGCCCTCATCAAGGTTCTGAATGAGGCCTATGTCCCTCCTGACATCTCTATAGGTTAATTAGATTGCCTAGTGAATAACATCACCGTTGACAATTATATATCTTTCAGCGATGATAAAATCTTGCACGGAGGAAGAAGACATTACAAGGGCGTTTATATCACCACTTATTATAAAGGCACCATGTTGCCCAAGGTTCTCATTAATAACGGGTCAGTTTTAAATGTAATGCCCATATCATGCTTGAACAAGCTTCTTGTTGATGCATCTTATATCCAGAATAGTTGTACTATTGTACAAGTGTTTGATTGAACTTGTCGGAATATTGTCAAGAACATCACCATTCCACTCCAAATCGGCCCATGTACTTATGAAGTTGACTTTCACGTGATGGACATTGCTCCATCATATAACTACCGATTGGGAAGGCCGTGGATTCATTTTGCTGGGGCAGTACCATCATTTTTGCACCAAAAGTTAAAATTCATCATCGAGAATAAAGTTATCAATACTGGAGATGAGGAAAATATCATTGCTACAACATTAACTGATGCCCTATATCTCGAACCTGATTAAGATATCCCTAAATCCTTTTTCCAATCCTTTAAGTTCATTAATGCTACTTATATCAAAGAGGGATTGCCAATAGTCAAAAGTCACTTAGCAAAAAACACTCACATGGGTTTAAAGTTGACTCTTAGTAAGGGTGCCCAGGTAGGAAAAGGACTCTAAAAATGCCTTTAAAAAATTGCTAAAGCCTTGAAAATGGTCAACCAAATCGACAAAAGGGGGTTAGGATTCAAGCCTAGTGCACAGCAAAAAAGAAAGCAAGCTCAGAAGAACCGTGAAAGGAGAATGGCTCATTCATCAGGGCGAGACATGGAGGATGAGCCAATGATATTCCTACTACTTCTAGAAAGTTTTCGCCTAGGAGGGACATGTAAATACTAGCTTTGATAATGCTATGCTCACATTAAACAAAGCATTCGAGGATATCTCCACCAATACGATTGGCGAGCCAAAAATGTCAACTACAAGTCCAGAGACTGGTCTGCGCCCTCCAGGGTTTATTCTAAGTGTTTGGATTGAAACCAAGATTCATGTATTGTTTAAGTCTATTTCAAAGTAATGCTATAAACTAAACCTACGTGCTCTCGCCTAAAAGCATTATAGGATCCTTTGTATGGGTAGCTTTTATTAAGTATTATCAATGAAAATGACTAAGCATTTTGCATTCATTCTTTATGTTCATAATTTTTGCTGACCTTAGACCTTTTTTTCTTCCACCTATATTATTCTTTTCCATATTTTTAGGTACCTCAATGAAGATGACATGAATGTTCATATTGAAACCTGAGGAATTAATTTTGGGCAACTGATCTATGTCGGTGAGGTCAAATTTGAAGAGGACCCTCAAGAGAACCCCATACCCTTAGACTTATTAAGACTAGTTGAACAGGAAGAAAAACAAATATTACCTCATGAAGTATCCACTGAAATTATAAATCGTGGAACATAATAAGATCCAAAAGAAGTCAAAATTAGAACCTCTATAAAGCATCAACTTGAACTGAACTAATAAGTCTCCTTTAGAAATATTGAGACATATTTGCTTAGTCCTATCAAGACATACCTAGACTAGATACCAACATTATGCTTCATAAACTTCCCCTCAAACCTGAATGCAAACCAATCCAACAAATTTAAGGAGGATGAAACCAGAAATGGTCCTTAAATCAAGGAAGAAGCCAAGAAGCAATTTGAAGTAGGATTTCTCGAGGTAGCCAAATATCCTGAATAGGTAGCCAACATAGTCCCAGTTCCTATGAAGGATAGTAAAATGCAAATGTGTTTGGACCACAGGGACCTGAAATGAGCTAGCCCTAAGGATAATTTTTCTTTGCCTCACATTGATACCCAGTAGACAACACTACCAAAAATACACTATTTTTTTTCATGAATGGGTTTCAGGCTATAATCAAATCAATATGGCAGTTGAAGACATGGAAAAGACAACTTTCATGACCATGTGGGGAACTTTCCACTACAAAGTAATGCCTTTTAAGTTAAAGATTGCCAGGTTAACTTACCAAAGGGTTATGATAACATTGTTCCATGACCTTATGCACAAAGAAATAGAGGTCTATGTGGATGACATCATCACCAAATGAATAAAAGAGAGTGAACATGTTGCCAATCTGCGAAACTCTTTAAAAGGCTAAGCAAATACCAGCTCAAGCTAAATCTTGCCAAATGCACATTTGTCATTGCCTCCAGTAAATTATTGGGGTTCATTATGAGCAAAAAAAGAATAGAGGTGGATCTTGACAAGGTTAAGGCTATTCAAAACCTACCACAACCTCGAACTCAAAAGAAAGTGAAAAGTTTCTTGGGAAGATTGAACTACATAGCCCGATTCATATCTCAGTTGATCGACAAATGAGATTCGATCTTTAGGTTGCTGAAAAAACAAAATCATAGAGAATGGAATCAAGAATACAAAAAAGCTTTCTATAAGGTCAAACATTACCTTTTGAACCCTCTAGTACCTATGCCACTGATGCTCGGATGACCACTAATTATGTATCTATCAATCCTAAACAAGTCGATGGGCTGTGTATTAGGACAACATGATGATAAAAAAAAAGGAATAGGCTGTTTATTACTTAAGCAAGAAGTCTGTAGAATATGAAAATAATTATTTGTTCTTAGAGAAGCTATGTTGCTCCTTAGCTTGGATGGCCCGAATGTTAAGGCAATACATGCTGTACCACACTACATGGTTAATTCCCAAGGTTGAACCCATTAAGAATTTGTGCGAAATCCCTGCCTTGTCCGGGAGATTAGCTAGATGGCAAGTTATGCTTTCTAAGTACGACATTGTGTATGTGAACTAGAAAGCCATTAAAGGCAGTGTAATAGCAGACTTTTTGGCAAGTCAAGCCACAGATGACTATCAGCCTTTAAACTCTAAGTTCCCTGACGAAGACTTGATGTGCATATCTGAGACAGAGAACACTGTCAAGTGTGAGTTATCATGGAAGATATACTTCGATGGAGCTTTAAACGTATTGGGGCAATTCTCATCTCACCCGAAGGAAACCATTACCCTTTCACTGCCAAATTAAACTTTGATTGCACCAACAACATAGCCACATATGAGGCTTGCATCACGGGACTCCAGGCAACCATTAAAAAGGGCATTCAAACATTGCAAGTGTTTAGAGATTCAGCCCTCGTCATTTACTAACTAAAAGGAGAATGGCAAACATGTGATGCTAAATTGATCCACTATGGGAATCTGATATCGGAGCTTAAGAAAGAGTTTGATGATATTCGCTTTCAACATATACCTGGAGAAGAGAACCAAATCGCTGATGCCTTGGCCACTTTATCTTCCATGTTTAAAGTTAATCAAGAATAAAAAATTAATTCTATCAAAATGAGTATCTATTCAACCCTGGCACATTACCAAAATATTGAAAAGAGAGGTATGGTTTGCCATGGTATCATGACATTTTTCAACACATCAAGGATCAACGGTGTTGAAAAGGCACCACCAAAACTAATAAGAGAACCATCAGACGAGTAGCTATGAATTTCATTTTGGATGGTGAGCTTTTTATTAGAAAGGCTGGGATCAGGTGTTACTCCGATGTGTGGATGCCTCCGAAGCCAAAAGAATACTTGAAGAATTTTATGAAGGGATTTGTGGTATGCATGCTAATGGACACCGAATGGCAAGACAAGTCATGCGATCAGGTTATTATTGGTTGACTCTCGAAAAGGATTGCATTTACTATACTCGAAACTGTCACAAATGCTAAATCTACGCTGAAAAGATCCATGTCCCATTGACACCTCTACATGTTATGATAGCTCCATAACCCTTTTCTCTTGAGGGCATGGACATGATTGGACCGATTACCCCTAAGGCTTCTAATGGGCATGCATTATTTTGGTTGCGATCGATTATTTCACCAAATGGATAGAGGCAACTTCTTATGCCAATGTCACCAGATCTATCATGTGCAAATTTGTGAAATAGGACATCATCTGCAGATATGGTCTTCCTGAATAGATCATCGCTGATAATGCACGCAACCTGAAAAACAAGATGATGCAAGTAGTCTGCTCTCAGTTCAAGATTCAACATTGAAACTCTGTCCCATACTGTCCAAAGATGAATGGAGCAGTTGAAGCAACCAACAAGAATATCAAAAAGATAATTGAAAAGATGGCTAAGACGTATAAAGATTGGCATGAGAAGTTGCCTTTTGCCTTATACACCTATCACATAGTAGTATGAACTTCTATGGATGCCACCCCATTTTCTTTCATCTACGGCATAAAGGTTATCTTGCCAATTAAAGTTCAAATCCTTTAACTTGGAGTCTTGATGGAATCGTAACTTGAAGAGGCTGAATGGGCTAAAAACCAATATGAGCAACTCAATCTCATCAAAGAAAAAAAGAATCAAAGCCATCTGTCATGGGCAGATGTATCAAAAGCGCATGATGAAAGCCAATGATAAGAAGGTCCATCATCGTTAGTTCTGAGAAGGTGACCTGGTGCTCAAATAAATTCTCCTGATACATAAAGATACTCACGAAAAATAGACCCCAAATTGGGAAGGGCCATACGTGGTGAAACGAGTATTCTCTGAAAGAGCTATAATCTTAACCAAGATGGATGGCAGTGACCCATTCAACCACATGAATTCTGATTCTGTTAAAGAGTACTATGCCTGAAAGGACCTTATGATGAAAACTCGAAAGGGCATCCTATTAGTCCCTCGCCTACCACTCATAAAAAAAATCCAAAATCTAAAAATAATAAAAAATAAAAAATAATAAAAAAAAAAAAAGAAAAAAGAAAGCCAACTTAATTTGAAAACCTGAGAGGGCGACTTAAGTGATCCAACCTCTGCATTTAAACAAAGCTAAGCCCAAACTATCGTTAGCCTAAAACTAATCTTCCTCATATTTATAACTCTAACCATGACACCAAGTCATAACCTAACCTATCTATTCTTTGTTGACCAAGACCACCAAAACCTCATCTATAGCTGCACTCAAAAAATCGAAAATACCTAACTTTAAGGCCTCCATCCCACCATGGGGCACTCTAAGGGATCTTTTTATGAGTCGCCAGCACCAAAAGAATTAATTGCTCGAAAAAAATCTCCAAAAGCACTCAATGGAGAATTAATGTTATCAATGTCAGAGCCAATCGACCAGGAAGACTTTTTTTAACTCTTTTGTATTTCAAAACCTTCCATAATCTTATAAGTTTGTCGCAACTTGCACCCTCATTCTTTGAATAAAAAAAATTACTTGATTTCTCAAAAAATCTTTTTGTAGCATTGCATTTCATATTGCATCATGTTTATCATTTAATTGATAATGCTTGATAAACAAACAAAACTAATAACAAAATTTTCTAACATTACTTCGAAAGATAGAACTTTGCAGGGATTTTGTTTCATGTTTAAGCACCAAGAATGAAGTTTTGGGGCCACAACCGGTCTTGCTCTAGGACCCCACATTTGGAGAATATGCTTAAAACCTTTTTAGTAAATGGTCATGCACCTTCTGTACCTTTAAAAATGGGACAATCTTAACATTTAAAGCCTCTGAAAATCTAGAGCAAGATGGATGAACCCTGGGCAAAAGGCCACCTCACCAAAGCTGAAGAAAGCCCAAAACCAACCATTGGATTAGGCCTTTAAAGTCATCACCTTTGCATCAATTAGGTAGGCATTTGCATTTCCATGCATTATGCAGCATTTAACATGTTACATGTATTAGCTCTTGTATACAAAAGTCAAATTTATAGGGAACCTAAGGTATAATTTTTTGATTTTGAGAAACCTCAAAAGGACTCAAGTAAGTATCTTTGACTTTATGAGCTTATTGAAAATCATATAAGAGAAGTATCCCAAACTCATTTTCTCTCAGTAAGCCCACAAAAGCTGATGGTAACTCCATACCTCAATCCTCAAAGAGCAAGACGCTTCCCTGCCTCAAAGAGCATGACGCTTCCCTACCTCAAAGCCCACACAAGCTAGTGGTAACTACCTATATTAGTTCTCAAAGAGCAGGATGCTTATCAAAGCCCACACAAGCTAGTGGCACTTATTTACCTTAGTCCACGAAAAGCTAGACTACTTTCTTTACCTACCTCAAAGTCCACACATGCTGATGGCACTTGATTGAAAAAAAAATGAAAAACAACCTAGTAAGGAGGTCAAAGCCTAGAAACTCATCAAAATCTTTTTTTCTATAAGTGGTTTAACCCATCTCGACGTGATAGTAAATAACATTTGACTTCTCAGCAGGCACACAAATCCATCATCCCATCTGAAAAAAATTATGTCTATTTATCTTTACCCTATTCTTAACATTTAGCAATGGTTAAAGAGGCCTTATTTTATCTAGACCAGTTTTTGTTATCCTACGAGTTAGGTAAAAGATGATAAAATCAAAAAATAAAAATAAAAGTTTAGGGACGACTGCCATGCAAAAATTTTTTTGGGAAGGTCTTAAATACCTTTGAGCCATATTAAAGAAAATGTAAAAACAAGGCATTAAAGGTCACTTTTCACAGTGTCACCAAGGTCATTCAAATGAGTACACAAATTAATTTCCCATTGTTTGTGACCAAGTTGAGGTAAGTCGAGTAGCCATGAGTGCATTCAAGTTATATTAGGGAGCAAGTATTGATATGAGACTTTTACGGTATAAAAAACTAGAATTTTCACATGTAGTATCGATATAAAAGGGTTTGCTATCGATACCTAAGGTGTGGTATCAATACTTAGGGTATCGATAGTTGGCATATTTGTATCGATACGGACCTTGGTAATAGCTAAAATTGTGATTTTTGGCAAAATATATCGATACACAAGCATGAGTATCGATACAAATCTATGAAGTATCGAATAGGCCTCTAAGTCTCAAGGCTAGACACATTTTTTGCTCTTAGTATCGATACACAGCTCATTGTATTGATACTCAGGAGTAAAAAGTACCTTGTGCATCGATGCAACATGTTTTCTATCAATACACCAAAGCATTTTTGCCTAGTTCGAGCCATTTTTTAGCCCTTGGAAACTTAATTTAAATATGTTTTTGCACCAAGAAACTATCATAAAACATTGCAAACATTAACTATGGGTTTATTAATGAATTCTAACAAACTTTTGGAGTCCAAACAATTAATAAAAAGGTCACTTTCATAAGATATATTGGTGTAAGAGGGTGTGGCAGGCATATCTCTAGTTATAGGCTTTCACAGCTTTCTGCCTCCTTGCTTAGCATGGCAAAACCAATAAAAAGAGAGTCAACTGAGCATGGCAGCTAGAGATGTCCCCTAATATAGAAAAAAATTAAAAAAATGCCCTTTACATTATCTTCAAAAGGAGAGGTTGAAAAAAAAATAAGACACTACCAGCTATCTAAGAAAAAAAAACTTTCAGCTATCAAAAAAGCTCTCCGGCAATCTCAAAAAACTCTTCACCCATCCCCATAAATCCTTTAGCAACTCTAGCTCAAAAGTTCACCAAAAACATTGTTCCATTGCCTTTCACCGTCAATCAACCTCCATTCCCATAGGTCTCTAAAACCACCACCAGAACACCTTAAAAAACTCAACCTTTCACATCTTTTCATCCTCAAAACACCCCATCAGCAGCCACATTACCAAAAAGTTTCTTCCTTTCACCCTTTTCTTGCTAAACAATAACAAAAAAAGGGAAGGAACTGAGCTTAAAGTTACTACTTTAAAGAAGGAAGAAACTTCAAGCCTTTACTGGTATATTTTTTACCTTGTTCCATGTATTTTCTATTTTGATCATCCATTTCATTTTAGTGAACCCTTCATGTTGCCATGACCCACCTAATATTCCTATGTATCTTTGTTGCCTTGGTTGTGGTAGTCCTAGAATCTTAATGACTATCTTGACACTTTGATGTTGTTAAATATATATAAACTTCCATGCTTCATTTTCATCATTACACAGCCTCTGTTCATGTATCTTTTGCCATGTTTTTTCCATACTCACATATCCATTACATATTGAAGTGGTCACCTTAACATGTCTTAGGTATGTTTAAACATTTTCTTGTGTTTTAAGGAGTCTCATGAAATAAAAATCCTATCTTGACAACTTCAGCATCCATCCCCTTTTTCAAACATGTTCATAACATCTCCATGCACCTTATTTGTCATCTTTTTACATTTGTGTCACACATTTTCATGCAACATAGCATCTTTGCATGTTTGCATGCTTAATCCATGTTTATCTTTGTATGTGTTGTATTTTGTTCATGGTATCTCCATTAAAATGCTTTCTTCTTTCTTACAAACTAATTTTTAGAAAATTTCCCAAGTTAAGTTCATGTTACCCTCAATAGATAAAGAGTAGCATGGACTTAATATTTTCATCAAATTATTCTCCCAATTTTAGGGACAAATCAACATTTCAGATCTAGATTCATGGTGAAATAAGTTAATTTTTCATAAAAAAAAAGCAAATTCTTTTAGTATTAATCTTGATCTTGAGCCTCGTGTTCTTTTTGGTGACATGGTCAACGGATTGTTCCATCATGCCAAACTACTCTAGGATTATGGAATGAACTTGTGAAGCCCATATTTCTTCTGTCATGGATGTTTGGACGTCATAGAACTGAGTCTATTTTAAAAAATCGAAACATTGAATAATCCTCCTATTTTAGCTCTGGTAGCACTATAGTCTAAACTTGAAAAATCATTTTTGAGCCACAAAATATTTCCTTTTATTTTTATAATATTTTTCCTTTAAAGGGCATTGAATTACCTTTCTGACGATGTCTTATTTGCCCTCGGATCATCCCGAACGAGGGAGTTATGATTTTTCAAACATTTGCTATCTAAAACCCCTAGAACTAGTGTGCAACATTCTATTTGGGCCATTTCGGCCCATCAGATGATTTTTAAAAAATTTCCAGATATTTTTCTCAAAACGTTCACAAAATTCCTTTTTTGGAAAGGTATTATCCATGATATAATGATCTTGGATAAGCTTAGAATGATTTTTCAAAATCCATCATGCCCTTTTAATTGTACATGCTGCCAGTGCTAAGATGGACCTAACTTCCAAAATAATTCCACCTAGAAAGTGATTTCTAGAATTTTTGGAATATTTTTATGTTAAATCTTATCGAGTTACCTTTTCAACGGTACCTTATATACCCTATGAAGTCTTTAGATGCACCCGTACAAAATTCAAAAATAGAGATGACATGATGTTGTCCCTTGTTTTCAACCTAATTTTTGAATTTCTTTTTATCGAGACATTCGGATGTCTAAAAAATGTGCCTAATTGATTCCCTCACAACATCAACCTCTTTTGACTCGAATTATGATTAAAATACAAAAAATAAGATTTTGTATTAAAATTTTTGCTAGTGGAGATACTCTAACTCCATTATTCCAAAGGGGATACTTTAACCCTTATTTTTAATTAAAAATTTCAAATTTTCTCTTTGTTCTTAAATATGTTCCTAACTTTGGGGATACTCCAACCTCACTGCTCAAAGGGGATACTCCCACCCCTTTTTAAAAAAAAAATTCAAATTTTCACTTTACTCTTAGCTATTTTTATAACTCTATTTTAGGGGATACTCCAACCCTAGCTCTCTAAGAGGATACTTTAACCTCACTTTTACCTCAAAAGCATAAAATTTTCTTCCTTTCGGATGCCTTATACTGTTTTGATAAAAATCATCTTTGTTTTTCAAATTACCATCGAATCTAGATCGGGCTCTAAAGTTGTCATCCCGGTAATTCTTTAATAATCGAAGGCAATTATGAGATATATTTGGATCGCCCCTTTGTTTTTATATTCTTTTGTTTGTGATTGCTAGTTTATGATATTATTATATTTCTTATTTTTTGCCTTACTAACTTCCTTTCTTTTGTAGTGTTATTGTGCATTCATATTTAAAATTCATTTTTCCAATAAAATTTATGAGGCAGTGTTTCGTGTTGGTATCTCTTTAGTGCCTAATACGAAACATCTAATCTTTAAAATCCAATCCGAACATCATTTTCACAAAAAAAATCCCTATGTTCCTTACATCTTTTAGGTGCATAGGTGATCTAATTTTCCTTAATAAAAATCCCTGGATTTGCATTTTCCCAAACTTCATGCATTAAAGAGGATTATATCTAAATAGAGACCACATGGAATCGATTTAACCGAGACCAAAGTAAGATATAGCTAATAGCTATCGATTTTAGGCGTCGTAGGGATGCTAGTCCTTCCCTGCACGTAACCAACTCCCGAGCCCAACTAACAAATCTTTGGACTTCGTAGACCTTGAAATCAGTGTTTCGAGTTTCATAACTCATAATATTGTTTTCAATAGGCATCCGATCTTGCCTAGCCTAAAATGATCGATGTCAACTCCAAGTTTGTGGGCATTTCTTGGTGCCCATCCAAGTCTAGTTGGATGAGCGACTCATCTGACGGTCCCTATCCCCTTCATATCATCACGTCTAATCCAAATCCCAATCAAGGGATAGCTTAAAGGCTAGATCATAATTGTCACAACATGGCCCAGATATGAATCCTAACCAAGCCTGACTTAAATCACCTTCACTCCTATATTTATTAAGTTTATTACTATTTTATATTCTCTTATTTTTATGGCCATATCATTATTGACATCTTCTTATTTTTAGGGATTGGGTGGTCGAGATGAAGTACTCACTCGACTTAACCTTAAATAGTCATTACGAAATGAAATAGTCATTATGAAATGACTATTTATTTGGAGTCGCCACCAATCTATTTAGGTTAGGTGAGATTGGTCACCTACCGAAGTTTGTATTTCAAGGGTTGCGAAACCCTAGAATACAAACTCTAAGGCCCGTGATCATACTGGAGATCATATAAAAGGGTCTGTGAGTCGGTTACAATCACAAGTAAGGATCGACTCTCTCGTGATGCCTAAAAATTAATACCTTATTAATTACGTGTTAACATGAATTTTAATTTTTATTCGGTTTCAATATATGGCATTTAATTATAGATTCTCGAAATAATAATTTAATTTTTTTAAGATATATTGATTATTAAATATTAGGAAGATCGACTTTTCAAAATTTTGGAAGTCAAAATCTCTTTCGTACTTCATCGGAAGACCAATGGAACTTGAAAGCTTTTTATCATTCTCCTTTGTATCCCAACAGAAAACTAGAGGAACACAAAAAGGTTTTAAAATTAAAAATATCTCTTGCACCCCAGTGAAGGACCAGAGACATGCGAAAGTTTTTGTTATTATTGTTTTAAATTTATAAAATCCCGACTTCCATTTTGAAAAGGATATCTCTATATTAAAATAATCCATAGAACCTCTCTCATATTTTGAAAAAAATTTTACGTATTATTTTAACTCGAAGACATAGCCTTAATTTCCTAAAAAGAAAATTTATATTTTATTGAAAATATTATAAAACTTCCTAAAACTCAATAACAATCTAAAATGAAGCGCCTATTCTTAATGTGTTCGTTAGACATGAAAATATCATTGTAATCACATAAGACTTGGCTCTAGCGAAATTACCAAAATAACCCATAGGGTATACCTTCCATGTGAAAGTATCTCGATACCCCTAATGGACACCTAAATGACCTTAAAAGGCTAAATGAATCCTGAACATTCACCTTTGGCATAAAAACATCTTGGTGGAAAAAATTAAAAAAATGCCCCTAAGGTATACTTTCGACATGAAAGTACCCCGGTACCCCTAATAGACACTAAAATGACCTTGGAAGGTTGAATGAATCCTAAACATTCCCCTTTAGCATAAAAGCATCTCGATAAAAAATTACAAAAACTGCTTTACGGTATACTTTCGACAATAAAGTATCCTGGTAACCCTAATGGACACTAAAATGACCTTAAAAGGCTAAATGAATCATAAACATTCACCTTTGGCATAAAAGTATCTCGGTAGAGAAAATTACAAAAATGCCTATAGTGTATACCTTTGACATGAAAGTATCCCGATACCCCTAATGGACACTAAAATGACCTTGGAGGGCTAAATGAATCCTAAACATTCACCTTTGGCATAAAAGCATCTCGATGGAAAAAATTACAAAAATACCCATAGCGTATACCTTCGACATGAAAGTATCACGACTCCTAATGGACATTAAAATGGCCTTAGAGGGCTGGATGAATCCTAAACATTCACCTTTGGCATAAAAGCATCCCGGTGAGAAAAATTATGAAAATGCTCCTAGGTATACCTTCAACATTAAAGTATCCTGATACCCCTAATAGACACTAAAATGACCTTGGAAGGCTAAATGAATCCTAAACATTCACCTTCGGCATAAAAGCATCATAGTAAGGAAAATTACAAAAATGCCCATAGCGTATACTTTTGACATGAAAGTATCGCGGTACACCTAATGGACACTAAAATGACCTTGGAGGGCTGAATGAATCTTAAACATTCACCTTTGGCATAAAAGCCCCTAGGAATATCTTCGACATGAAAGTATCTCGGTACCCTTAATGGATACTAAAATGATGAGAACTGGATGAACCTATCCTAAATATGCACCTTTGGCATAAAAATATCCCGGTTACTATCTAGGATTGGATTTTTTAAAAATTAAGAAAATGCCCTTAGGGTATACCTTCGACATGAAAGTATCCTAGTACCTCTAATGGATACTAAAATGATGAAAAGTAGATGAAAGTAGGCTAAATGGAAAAGCTAAAATTTTAAGTTTGACTTGAAAGGCAAAATTTGCAATCAAGCCCCTAAATTTTTGAAAACTTCATTTCATATCTTTTGGAGGATCGAACAATCACGAAAAGTTTTAAAAATTTTTATATCCCTACGGAAGGCCATAGAAATAATAGAAATCGTTAAAACTGATGAAATGTACATTTTGCCCCCTAAATATAAAAATTTACTATTTAGTCCCCATATTTTTCTAAACTTTCATTTTAGTCCCTACATAATAAAATAATCTAAAAATCATAAAAATCATATGAAACTATGCATGAAAATGCAGCTAATATATCAACAAAGATTTCGCCAAATACCTTGCCCTAATTTTTTTTACAATTTACAAAGTAACCCTTAAACTTCGTAAAATTACATTTTAACCCCTATATGGTAGAGTATAAAAAAAATCATTAAAAATCATCAAACCAGCAAAGAATCAACACAAAAGTTATGGTAACAATATGCAAAAAGGTTCGGCCAAGCATTTTTAGCCATAAAATATAATTTTGATATTTTGCAATTTAGTCCCTAAACTTTCTAATATTTACAAAATGACCCTTAAAGTATTAGAAATACCTAAAAAATGTTTACAAATACCCAAATCAGAAATCTCATGGCTTACAAAGCTCTCAACCAAGCCAAAAATGTCAAAAAGCCTTTTATAAATTTTGCAATTTAGTCCCTTACTTATATTACAAAATAATCTAAAAATCATGAAATCAAGAAAAAAATAAGCACAAAATGATCATGAACAATTCCAATCAAATTCAGCCAAAGTGAAAAACATGAAATACACATATGCTTTAACATAAAAACTACGAAAATAAACGTAAATAATTATCATCAAACTTAAATCAAAGTAAAATTATAAACTAAATATAATATTATCCTAATCAACATATCAACATCACAATAACTTGAATGGGTAATTGGGATGTAACCAACTTGGTTAGAACGCAATTGGATGAGAAAATAAGCTGGTTAGCATGTAACTAGTTGGAAAAAGTAAATAAAATTAAATTAAATAAAACTTCAAAAAATCAAAATAAAATTGAAATTAATGTTAATTGATCATAGAAAAAATTTTAGACATGAAATGGTGCAAAAGATCCTCATAGGAAGTTAAAAACTCGTAAAATTTTACGAGAAATTCCTTAGTGTAGGAAAATTAACATATATGAAAAAAATTTAAAACTCATGAAATAAATTAAAATTTTTAAAAATGATTTAATGGGAGTTAAATGAAAATATTAGATGAACTTCAAAAATTTTAAACAGAATAAAATTCCCCCGAAAATATTTATGGAATAGAAACTCAATTTTTTGGAAATGGGGGAATTTCAAGGAAAAAGTCAAAACTCATGAAAATGAATGAATTTTTGAAAACTAAATTAAGGTGAATCAAATAATAATATTTGATGAATTTTAAAAATCATAAACTAAGAAAAATCACCTCGAAAACATTTACGGGGTAAAAAACTTCATATTTTTGAAACAAGAAAATTTTAAGAAAAAATTCAAAACTTATGAAAATGAATGAATTTTTAAAAATGGAATTAATGTGGATCAAATAATAATATTTTATGAATTTTAAAAATCATAAACCGAGAAAAATCACCCTGTAAACATTTACGAAATAGAAAACGTCATATTTCGAAAACATGGGGATTTCAAGAAAAAAATTCAAAACTCATGAAAATGAATGAATTTTTGAAAACTGAATTAATGTGGATCAAATAATAA
>JBBYHM010221867.1:0-31158 GCA_038381775.1 Adansonia rubrostipa | reverse complement strand
AAAGATTGGGCTTATTTTAGTGGGCCAAGTTGTTCCATGTAACTTGTGTCTTTGGGCCTGGGCTGATTAGTGCGGCCTGTGACAATATGCACATGTCGTATATGTATTAAAGGTTAATTCCGTTATTTAAGTTAATAGATTGTCATCTAATAAGTAAACTATACTCATAATTCTTCTTTTTAATAAAATCTTATTTTCATTCTCAACTTAAAAAATTGATATTTTTCATCTATAATTTTTTAAAAATTTCATCATCTATCATTTCTTTAGTTAAAAATAAAAAAATTTAATAATATATGTAAACATCATTTGTTAGTACGAATAAAGATAAAATATATATTATAAAAACTTTACTCAGACAAATTAAATTATCGTAATTAATTAATAGAATTGAAAATTAAAAAAAATTAATTGATGTATTGTTTATAAGTTACAATAAAGATAAAATATAATTTTATAAATTAGTTAATGATGGTTTTATGGATCTTTCTTTTTTTTCTCCTTATGCAAGTATTTAATTAATTTATAAAGATATATTTTATCATTATTCTTAACTTATAAATAATATATTAATTAAATAATAGCTTTTCAATTTTTAATTCTAAATAGTGATTAGTTTTTGTTTTATATATTTTAAATATATAAAGTAATTTATCTACATGGGTTTTTATATTTTGGGTAAATTGTTTCACACTCTTATTTACATCTTGGTAACTTATGCCAAGTATATATCAAATCATATGCACTAACAGGTGATGCTTATGTGGGCAATGTAGTTAAATTTTTTATTTTTGACTAATAGAAGGATGGATGGTGAAATTTTTTGAAAGGTTGTGGATGATAAATATCATTTTTTAAGTTTGTGGATAAAAATGAAACTTTAATAAAAGGTGATGGACTATGAGTGCATTTTATTCGTCTTGTAATTATTTTATAATTCTCCATTTTTATTGCTCTTATTGTTTCCTTGAATATTCTAAATTACTATATATTAATGTTAGTTGTAGGTTCAAGATATACTCATCAATTTCACTACTAAATGTGCTGCAAGGAAATAGGCAATTGGGACAAGGATAAAAGGAAAAAAAAAGCATGGTTTATATCAATGTAAATCATTCTGATTAAACAATCATTCTAATTGAGTTGAGTGGAATTATATGGACTTTGCGGTTGGTATCATGTCAATTTTCTACTCAAAGCTTGCTAGTAATTGTATTGAGAGAGTTTGATGATAAACAAACAACTATAACAATATTTTTGGTTCATTTTACTAGCTATTTCATTACAGGCCAATTTAGCGCACTGTAGTGACACGACCATTTGGTTCACCTAATGCCCATTTTATGGAATAGCCAATTTCATAAAATAGTTGATTTTTACTTTATTATACAAAGTCCTGGAATAACCATTGTAGACACCCTATTTTATCTGAGCCAGCATTCAAGGCTTTAGAGGTCACTTTCTGAGTAATCATCGGGGTCATTCAGATAAGCACGGGTTAGTTTCCTACCATTCTCAGCCAAAATAAGGTGTTTGAAAGCCTAGGTACATGAAAATCACATTGATATATATAGGTATCGATACGAAGCTTTCACATCACTAAAAGTTCAATTTTTCACACGTAGTTTCAATGCCTAAGGTATGATATCTATATTGAGTGTGCTTATATCAATATAGGCCTTGGCAGTAGCTAAAATCATGATTCTTGGCCAAATGTATTGATACACAAGTAAGAGGATCAATATAGGCCTTTGTGGTATTGATAGTCTTCAAGTCTCGAGACTGGAAACATTTTTTGTTCTTGGTATCAATATTGGCTTTCTTGTATCAATATCGATACAAAATACTTTGTATTGATACACCAAGGCATTTTTAACTAGTTCATATAATTTTCACACCCTTGCACCATTGAACTTAAAATCCAATAATTCAAATTAAACACATTTTTGGTATAAAAAATAATCAAAATTCATATCAAGCCTCAACATTGGACTTATAATTGGGTTTTAAAAACTTTTTGAGGCCCAAAATGGCTTTAAACTAGGAAACGTACAAGAAACAAATAGTTTAAGGCATACTTGGTTTTTTGCCATGTTCACACACATTCAACCTCTTTGCTCCATTACTCTACTTGCTACAGCCAATGGAAAAATAGCCAGCTGGGGATAGTACCCAGTGTTGTCATGTGATACATGGCTAAAATCTCATAACACCCCTATTTTTTTTTTCATTTTTTGTCTTTATATTGACATTGCTATATATGCCAACTTTGGCTTAGTTGAAAAGGGGCTTTCTACACGCATTCTCAGTAGAAGACACTCACTTTTGTACTCTCTCAACATTCTTTAGCCATAAAAAAACCAAAAACCCTCATCCATTCTCATAACTCCTTCAAACCACCACTAAAAACCCTTATAAAGTTATCCATTCCATGTATATTTCCTCTTAAAACACCCCTCTGTCAACATCATAACTAAATGGCTCATTTTTTCATTATTTCTGGCCAATCAGCAACAAAAATAGGGAAATTAACTATAACTACTACTTAAAAAAGAAAGGTTAAAGTTTGAGACTTTTTGGTATATTTTTTCTCTTTACTCTAGCTACTTTCTAGTTTTCAACATTTGCATTATCTTAGTGACCCTTTTTGTGTTACCATGACCATTTTAAGATTCTCATGCACTATTATGGCCTTTTTTGTGGTAGTGTTAGGCTTCGGATGATCTTTTGATGCTTTGATGGCCAAACATGCCATGTTTTATTTTCACCATCACAACACTCCCTGTTTATGCATTTCTTATCATATTTCATCCACCTTCACATGTTCAACTCTTACTTAGATATTCATCCTAACATATTTTAAGCATATTTATGCATTTTCTTGAATATTGGTAGGTTTTTTATGGAACAAAAATGCCATCTTGAAGATTCTAGCATGTTTTTCATTGTTTAAACATGTTCATATCATTTTTCATGGCATGATTCTTGATGTCATTTATGAAGTTAATATGTCTATGTACCCTTCCCACTCATTTCTTGTATGGCTTTAATGTTCACAAAATTGGTACTTCAATCTTAGGAATAAATCAAGCTTTTTTATGGATTCACGGTCAAATGAAGTTAAAAGTTCTAGTTTCCAAAATAAAATAGCCTTTTACTTGTTTTAAAATGTATACGCCTTAATCTAAAGCTTAATGCCCTTGTTGATGACATGGTATTAAGCTGTTTCATTATCCTAAACCATTTTGGGATTATATAAATGAGCTTCTAAAGCCTATGTCATCGATTCCTTTCTATCATGAATGTTTGGATGTCCTTGCCTTGAGTTTAGTCCTAAGAAACCTAAAAATACCAAAACAAACTCCCCTATTTTTGCTATGGTGGCACTATTCTTATCACTAAAAAAATATTTTCGAGCCAAAACATATTTTTTTTTTGGAAATTTTCATTTTTCATTGGAAGACCATTGAATTAACTTTCTAGCAATTTCTTATTTGTAGCTAGACCATTTTGAATGGAGTTATGATTTTTTGAACCGCTATTCAGAACCTCTATAGTCAATGATTTACATTCAATGTGGATTATTTCAGCCCATCAATCGAATTTTTTTGAAAAATTAAAATATTTTCCTAAAATGTTTGTGAAATTTCCTTTTTCGAAAGGTATCATTCGTGATTTAACAACTCCAAATGAGTTTTAGGTGATGTTTCAAAATTTGCTACATCTTCTCCCCTGCACATGCTGCTGGTGCTAAAACCAACCTAACTTTAAAAATTAATACTACCTAGAAAGCAATTTTCTAGGATTTTTAAAAATATTTTTACCTTAATCCTTACCGACGCCTTTCCAACAGTACCTCATTTGTCCCAAAAGTCTTTGAATGAACCTGAAATAACTTCAAAAAAGGAGATAGCATGATGCTATCCCTAATTTTTCAGAATTAAAATTAACCCAAATTTTTGAACCACTTTTATTAAGGCATTTAAATGTCTTAAAGTGTATCTGATTGACTCCCTATGAAGACACATATTGCAACAGAAGCCTTTGATTCTTGTATTAAGGCCAAAACAAAATTTTAAATTTTACTCAAATCTTTGATTTTAATATTCAAAATACCTTTTCTCTAAAATGTCCTGTTTCTTATTAGATATAAAAATCTTCATCATTGGGAATACTCTAACCCCATCTTCTAAGGGGATAGTCCCTATTTTTCATTCAAAATCCAAAATTTTCTCTTTCTAAGACCTTTTGGGGCTTTTAATCAAAACTCACTTTCAAACATGTCTAAAATCTTCACTGTTGGGGATGCTTTAACCCTACTTTCCAAGAGGGTACTCTAACCTCTCTTTTCACTCAAGAATCTATCTATCAGGCTACTTTTAGTCTTTTAATCACAACTTTTTTCACACATGCTAATGATCTTTATCATTGGGGATACTTTAACCCTACTTTCTAAGGGGATACTCTCACCCTATTATCAAAGCTCGAATTCTCTCTTTCGAGCATCCCTAAGCTTTCTAATCAAAACTTTCTTTTACAACTCAAGTGACCACTAAGTCCAAATGCATCTCAAATTTATCATTGCATTATTCTCCAATAATTAAAGATAATTATGAGATATATTCCAATCGTCCCTCTTTTTTTTATGCCTTTGTGTGTTTCTTTTTATGCAATATTATTACTCTTTTTTCATCTTAACAACTTGTTTCCTTTTGTGATGCCTATTTTGCACTTAATTTTCTAAATTATTTTTGAAAACTGTAAGTTAATGTTTCATGTTAGTATCTATCGAGGGCTTGACATGAAATACCCAATTTGCAAAGCTAAATCTGGATATCATTTTTCTCAGAAATGCCTATGGTCCTTACATCTACGGGGTGCATTCATGATTGAATTTTTTTAAAGCTAGATTTATAATTTTACATAAAATTCATGCATTAAGGGATTATATTGAAATAATGAGAAAACAGAATTGATTAAATCATAAACAAGGTAAGACATAGGTAGTGGGTATCGATTTTTGGCGTCGTAGGGGTGCTAATCCTTTCCCATGTGTAACCAACTCCCAAGCCCAAAAATGAGCCTCTGGACCTCATAAATCATGAAATCGGTGTTTTGAGTTTCATTACTAGGACTATTGTTTTTAATAGGCATTCGATCATATCTAGCCTGAAATAATTGATGGTGACTCCAAATCTTCAACTACTTTATAGTGGCCATCCAAGATCAATTGGATGAGTGATATGTCTACCAGTCATTCCCCTTTCTATCATCACATTATGCCTAATTGAAATCCTAGACAGGGGACAACCCAAAGTCAATTCCCGACCATTTCTTTTAAGTCACGCACATTACCATCCCTAACGATTTAGGTGGTGTTATGCCCGAGTAAGGGGTACGTCATGGCAGCTATTCATGCCTTCCCACTAACAACCTTTTGTGTTCAATGGAATAAGTTTGCCATTACAGGCCAATTCAGCATGCTACATTGATGCAGGCGTAAGGTTTGCTAAATGCTTATTCCATAAAATGGTTGATTTCAGCCTTATTTTGCAAAATCCTAGAATAATTATTTAGTATTCCCCCACTAAATGGCTATTTAGGCCTTAGGTAGAATAAGAAATTGTTCTAGGAGATTTGAATCCCTTTTTTCAAGGATTTAAATCTGATAGTGTTCTATTCTACTGAACTAAACTATTGCTAGAGCTATTCCACTATGTCCCATAATAGCTATTCTTTTATAACTCTATTCTATTCCAGTGAACAAAATGTACCATGAATGCTATCCTAGCTTTAGGTGGAATAAGAAATTGCTTTACAAGATTTGAATCTTGCAGTGTTTCATTTTATTGAATCAAACTACTGTTATAGTTATTTTATTCCTTTCTAATGAACTAAATGTACTGTAAGTTTTTACTAGTTGACGCTTGATTATTCCAACTAATAATCAAGATTTTAAGTAAATTTGATCTTAATTTAATTAGACCCAAATAGTTTATTATTGGGTCTTGAAGTCCAATGGGAATGACCCATGTGTGATTTCATAATTGTTTATTTTTAAATTTTATTTTATTTAATAGTTTTCTATTTTATCAAAATTTGGATTTAGATTTTAGTTTTTATCATTTTCTCAAAATATCATATTTTTAGTTTATAATTTTTTAAATTTTTACTTTTATTTTTATTTTTATTTCATTATTCTTATTTTTAAAAAAAATTAAAAAAAAGAAAAATCAAAAGATAAAGCCGACCTAGTGTAGGAGTAATATATAAACTTGAATTATGAAAAACATGTCAAAATCTTTTTTGAAAAAACTTGAAATAAAAAAAATTAAATGAAGTCAAAGAAAATCAACAAAAAAAAAAGAAAGATCAAGTCTACCAAGACCAATACGACCCTTGCCCTCCAAGATATTAGAGCCTTGTAAACACACACTCAATGCATAACAATAAGAGGGTTATAACAATAAACAATCCAAGATCCAGAAGAATCCTAACAAAAAGGCATTTGGTTTTCAAAGTATTCTTCAAAAATTTATTTTTTTGTGTTCTGGTTCGTGGCTTCTAAAGGTGTTTAAAAAGTCCTAAAACAAAGTCAAGTTTTTTTTAATTTTCGATTTTAAAAAACAAAAGAAAATTATTTCTAAACAATCAAAGTCTTTTCTTTTTTCCAAAAGCTCATTCTAAAAGAAATTTTTAAAAGCAGAAGATTAAGTCTTGGCTTCGGGTTTTTATATAAAAAGTTATAGGATTTCTAGTTTTCAATAGTTAAAAAATGGAAAAGCATTAACTTTTGGGAGAGTAGATGAGTTTTGTACGTTATCGGTGTTTAAATTTGGGTTTGGGGAAAGAAAACGTGGTTCTTTCTTTTATAACAAGTTGAAATATGAGTTGAAATAAATATGAAATTTAAAACTTATAAGTCTGGTCAACACACACCCTTGTGTTAACTTGCATAAATCGCATGTTAACTCAACCCGAATGAACTGTTTTCTTTTTTTAATTTACTTATTTTCTTTTAATTTTTAATTCTCTTTTAATTTTTTTATGTTTTTAATTATTTTTAATTTTCTTAAAATATTTTATGTTTTACTTGCTAAATTAATCATTTATTTATATTGCTTTTAATTTAATTGTTGCTTTAAGTATTTAAATTCTTGGTTAATTTCACTATTTTCCACTTCCCCATGTCAATGTTTTTCTTTATTTTTATTCCATATATGTTTAACATATTTTTTTCATATAAATTATTAATTTATTGTATTTGTTGTATTTTAGTAAGCACATTTCCTTCACATAACTTCACTGATAAATAAATTAAGAACAAGTGGTGTAGACACCTACTTTTGTCCATATCCCTATGAAACCAAAACCATTTGCCTATGTCCAAGACTAATATAGATCATTCTGAACTGAGGTAAGGGTGATCAAAGAGCCAAAATGGAATGTACCATGCAAAGCATGTCAAACATATCGATACCTTACATTAGGGTTATCTATTCCTTGTCTCTCAACGATTAAAATTTTAAATATTAGGGTTGGTGTTGATACCCCCATTAATACATGGCATTGATAGTACTAAATTTGTTTTTGGGGCACTATTATATTGATACATTGCTAAAATGAGTTGATACATTAGGCCAAGGTATCGATATATCATGATGTGTATCAATAACTTGACAATAACTAGAAAATTCAAGCCATTTATTTCAAAATCTCCATGAACCTTTTCTATGATTTTTCCTATAATTGTTGTTCAAAAAATATTTTGAACTAAAACCATGTCATATTGGACTGCATTTTAAGTGAAATTAGGTCCATTATAAAATTATTTTAACTTTGGTTTTTCTTTTATTTTAACAGAAATTGGACTCTATCTTTAAATTTCACTATGGGTGGCCCAATAGTGCAAATGAAGCTGGAAAACTTGGATATTTCAAAGGATAATGAAATTATGACAACAACAAATGTGAGCCCCTAAAAATGGCAATATTGTTATTATAAGGGGATGAATACAAGCTTGAGCCAATAGGAGGCTTGCTTGAACCCAAATTAAAAGGGCTTTGGCCAAGGAGAATTAGATAAACACTAGCTAGGACACATGGGACTAAAATGTCATAAAAAATGAAACAAATCACCCCTTAGAGGGGTATTATTTGGTTAGCTAGGTAAGGGTTTTTATACCTTTTTTTCTCATTTCTTTAATATAAATGCTCACATTTTTACTCTATAGAAAATATTCAGCAAAGAAAATCAAAGAAAAAAAGGATAAGTTAGAAGGAATCTTAAAAGCTTAAAGTTTTTAAGTAAGTTTTTCATCCATTCCTTCTTCTAATTTATTCGTGCTACATTTTAGCACGAAAATGACATCTTAATTCCTTTTCATTTTTAGCCATGTCCTTTTGTTAGGTTTCCATGCTTATTTTTTTATTTTCATGATCTTGATATTGTCTATTGCATATTTGGCTTATAACTGTATGATTTTGTGTGATTAAAATGCTTCCCATAGTATGTGTGATCTTTAACCAAGCTAGCTTTTCTATATTATGTGGTTTCCTTGATAATTAGAATAAATATGATAAGATGTAAGATTTATGTATGTATTTCTTATGTCATGACATGTTTAATGAGATGATTGTATTTTCATGCTATAATATGTCTTTGTTGATTATGTGCTAATTAGTATGCTTTAGCCAATGAGATGTTTGATGAAATGTTTGTTTGATTGAGTGCAAAATATGATTTTCAAAAACTCTTCGAGAGAAGTCATGGTTAGTTTAAATAATAAGCTAACTATGGCTTATGCTTTTTTATCATTTAATGGTATTAACTAGGGGTAAATTAAACTCTATAATCTTGGATTCATCACTGGAAAAAGGCCACATTAGTGATGTTTTAAAGCCATTTCAAGTGGATTTTTGAGTTGGTTAATGTAAAGCCTTATTCTTGAGTCTTATGTGATTTAATTGTGTATGAAATTATGTGATAATTAACGATTGTTTAGGGGGTGTTATAACCTTGGAAAATGACATTTCTTATGCCTCATGTGTGCCCAAGATGGGCACCCCATAAAGGAAATGCTATGGTAAAAGTCTAAAGAGTATTCGAATGCTCAATGACTATTTTCAGATCTTTAGTCGACTTGTTGTGTGGTTAGTGCATTATTCAGGTGCCATAACTTCGTGCACCTGGGATAAACTTATTGACTTACTATTATGGACCCCCATTTTTGTTGTTGGATTACCATGTAAATGCATATACCGTTAATCAATAATAATGATGAAATAGAGTATTGTTCCCATAAGGAATTGCACTAAACTCGCTAATTACTAAAATTGAAATAATCTAACCTTATCCAAACAACTGATTAAAAATTGTAAAATAAAAACATATGAAACTAATAAAATTAATTAAATAGCAAAGCAAACAAAATAAATAAGTTTACTTAATTAATGAAAGAAACCTAGGGTTACGACTTCCCTCAACACTTCACTTGAATTAGTTTTACCCTTTTAACTTGATTAATGACAATGAATTGTCAACTTAGAGTTTTAATTCATTCATAATATCTTTCAATAATCTTATAAAAATATCTTTGTTAACCAATTTACTATATTCCTTTGTAAATCAAATTAAAAAGAAACTCATTAAGCTGAGACTCTAATATGGTTACATATGACATGCTCGCACATTGCTATCTAATGTGCAAATCAATTTATCATAATAATGAATATGAAACATATGTCATTCAATTAAACCCTAAACTTAAAAATTCCCCTTTTTAAGTTCATTGGGGTTACTAAATCAACCTAATTTGGCAGCTAATCAATCAGAATCATTAAAAACAAAATTGAACAAATGACACAAATATCATTAAGTCAAGAAAGTGGATCAACTAATTCAAACTACATGTTATGTTCCATAAGAACCCTAGAAAATTAAATTTAGTTTATATTGATTAAATGAAACATAAACACTAGAGTATCACAATCATCAATGTTACAATAAAGACACAAGATTAAGGAAAAGAGAAAACAAGAATTATTAGATCTTGGTCTTTAAGCTTCTCCAATCTATTCTTCTCCAATTACAAAGTCTTGATGGTTGCTTTCTTCTTTAGAAAAGTAGGGTAAGTAAAAGCTATATAAGTCTCCCTATCTCTAAACTTAAAATTTCCTATAAATAGACAAAACCTAAAAAAGAGAAATTAAGCATGCAAATAACTTGAACAGTTTTGTTTGAAATGCTATCCTCTAGGTCTCACTTGCTTTTTTGTTAAGTTAGGCCTAAAAAATATGAGAAATACTAAATAGCTACATAAAATAAATAAAACTAATATGAAGTAAATGAAACATCAATTCAATATAACTAAAAACCTCTAAGATTGAGCTATTATAATGCACATAATAAGACCAAATAATTTTATTTTATGAAGTTATCACATCCTAAACATAAGATTTTGCTAGTCGTCGAGCAAAACAAAACAAAAAAAGAAAAAAAAAAGTAAACTAAACTAAATGAAACAAAATAAAACTTGTGATGAAATAAAACTCAAATTAAGATGGATATTTACTTTAAATTTCTTCATAAAGTATTCTCAAAATCGTAATTAAATGTAGATATAAACATAATCTAAGTTCACATTTTGATTCGATCGTTAACTTTATGCTTCCAATGGATTTCCAGTGTATGTGTATAATCTTTTTACTAATCACTATCTGCAATTCGATAAGCTTAGGCCAATGCAAACCATGTATTAATTTTAGATTCCCATTTGTTTTCTTTTCATATCTCTTTCCACTAATGTAGCTAACACTTTATCAAAGATCATGTGGGAATTTATCAAAGATATATTTTGGACTAAGTCACCTTTAAGCATTTTTCATTATTTAGGACCTTTTAAAAAGCTATTCACAAAACTTTAAGGCACATTCCCTTTTCCTACAACTTCTTTTTTTCATGCTATTTTATTTATTTAAACATTTAAACATTTTTTTCATTTTTTTTTGCTTCTTTTTCATTTTTTTCTTCTTCAATTTTCTTTTTTTTTTTCTAATTGCACTGACACAACCTAATTTAAACATGGCATAGATATTTCCTAAAACAATTTTATGCTCATGCCTATATACTGATAATTAACAATGGTTTGTCCTATGAGGCTGGGTTAAAATGTGTATGACAATCAAAAGAAAAGATACATATCAATTAGGCTTAGCTAGGGAACTAAGGATATAAAGATAAGCTTAGAAAGGCTCAAATGATCCAAAGATGGCCTAAATCATCTCTTCAACTAGTGATATCTAGGATTTTGATTCAAGAGAGAACCAAACAAATTCTAGGATTTTAGACATAATAGCAATTCACATTAACGTAAATTGTCTTCAAATAAGCAATACAAATTTAAGCAAGAGATCAAGTGTTCAAATATTGAAAATCATATCCTAACAATGAGACTGATAAAGGAATTTAACATAAACTTAAACCATGTACATATTTATCCAAGAATCAAGATAACTCAATAACTAGGTTCTCATCATTCGATAAAAATCCCATCATAATAAGCAAAAATATCTCAACTTAGATGACCTAAATACTTAAACATACTAGACTTCAAATAATAGTCACAGGAATGAAATTAAAATAAGCAACATTTATAAAATAAAGAACTCATCCCTAAAACTTCAAACAAAAATTGTCCTCAATGAGCATAAATAAAAAGAAAAAGAACAAGAAACTCCTCTTTCAATGAAAGAAACTTAGAAAAAACTCTAGTTATCTTTTTTGAACTCATCATGCTTGCCACAATTGAATGTATTAGTATATACCCTAGAGTCAGTTGGATAGTATAAGGCATATAATAGTTAATAATGCAAACCAATCACTTTAGTTAGTGATTCAAGGTTTTCCTTTATGTTAGTGGCATATTGACAATCCTGTGAACACTACTTGGATGAAGCCCATGAAATACAATGGCCTTGCAAAGTTAGTAATAAGCTACGGCGATGAAATCTTTATGCATCAAAACTATGCTTCTAAAAATGTTCCCAGTCACCATATTGTTAAGACAAGGCATTGACAATGCACAAATCCTAGCATATGCTAAGCCTACATGCATTTGATGCATGCAACTTTCTAATCTTATAGAAGTTGAAGTATAGAGATACTTGGGAATAGCAAATGGGTGCTTGTTTTATGGAAACAAGTTCACTAAACATGGCCCATATGAGAACTCCATTTGGTATAATTCACTCAAGCGTCTATGGAATATGTTCTCATGTGCCAGTTACATATATTAGTCTTCAGGCTTGTGGTACTAAGTCATCTTGTTAAGGGAATGTCATGCTTTGATTCTATCATAAATGGGTCCTTAATAGATGCATGCTTATTATAGGGTGGTTTTTGGTATGGTATCAACGATAGAAGATGGATGAGTGATCCATAAAGGATTCACTATTCTCAGTGACATAGGAGACACATCTAATTTTTCTTGGCTTTTGTTACATGGGCCAATGCATGATGAATTTAAGAGAATTTGTTTCTCTAAATTCATGAGTTTAACCATAAGCTGCAAGAACTAATATAAATTGATACATGAGTAGATATTACACCATGCTCATAGTCTTTCTAGGATATCTTGTGAAAGGACTAAAGTTCACTAAAAGGTTAGTTACTAAAATGTTTCTTAAGAAGTTGTATTAACTCTTCGTATGTCAAGTGATCGTGATGCCTTACTAGAGCCAAATCTTAGTCTATAAATATAGATACACTTAATTAGATAATTATGTTCATCGCCGTTATGATGGAAGCTCAATAGGTCACACACAATAAGCTAATTAAATTACAACTAGGATTTAATTATAATTTAATTAAATAAAAAGTAGAATGAGGAGAACTTAATTAAATAAGTTCAATTAAAAATAATTCAAGGCATAAATTAGATTTATGAAATTTAATTAAAGATGTTTTAATATGACGATAAAGATAACAATGTTTTATCAAGATAATGTTTATTTGTAGACATGGTTTTAAGGATAATATTAAATAAGGCCAAATAATTATATTTGAAAAATTAAATAATTATTTAATAATTATTTAATATTATTTACATGAAGTAAAATTGTTTTACTTGCGTTAGAAAACTTAATTATGAATTAAATTACCTAAAATGTAAATTTAACATTAGGTCAAGCCCTAATAATCAAGTCAAGAGAGTTTAGTTATTAAATACTCTAAGTTGGGCTTACGAAGGAGCTCGATGCTTGGAATAGCTATCTTTGGTGTACCATTATGCTAAAATATTAGTAACTTACTATTAGGGCCCGACCTTGGACAAGGTAATTAAAATAGTTTTAATTGTGCTCTAAGAAACATTTCAAAATGGGGCCACCTTCAGATATGTTAGAAAGGGCTCAATTGACCCAATAGTTAAGCTTAACCTAGTCTAGGGTGTATTTAAATATATTATTAAGGCTTTTTGGCTAATAAGGAGCATAAGAAAACCTTAGGTGCAAACCTTAGACTTTCTTAAAGAAGTTTGGTGCAACTTTTAGCTTCTCTAAGCTCTCTTTGCATAATCTTGCTTTCTTGAGTGTTATTGAATTGTTCTTGATAGAATGAGAGTAAAAAAATAGTTTTCTAGCATTAACAGATTAGTTTTTCACAAAAGTTATGAAATTGGCTAAATCTCAAAATCCTTGCTTTTCTAAGCTTGATTGTGCCAATTTGTATGCCAAGTGATCTTAAAGTGTTATTGATCACAGTGAAATTTAAAAAAAAATAGTTTTTTATCCTAAAGGAATAAACCAGGATCAAGAATTATAATTTTTGGATCCATTTATTAGCATCTGCAAAAAATATCTACTTCTCTATGAAGTTATTTCTCCTTCTCTTTGGCATAATAGGTAAAGGAAACGTTCTCGAATCACATCAGATTTGTACCCATTGGCTATATATCTTCTGATTAAGGCTTAACAAGCCTTCTGGCTAGCACTAAAAAATCACCAAACTTCATAAAGGCTCTAACAAGCATCTGTATGGATCGCTATTAGAGGTAAAACCCTTGGATTACTTTTAGCTTAAGAAGAGATTGTAGTAATCAACCCATGGTGCGTTCATGTAGGGATTGACACACTTAGAGCTACAAATCTATAAACAAGTATGATTTCTATCAAAATCTTGTTTTAAATTACAATTTGGTCACGTGTACATCTCTTCCTAAGATCTTAAGGAAATACAAGTGTTTTTTTGCCTAATTCCATTGCATATATTCAATTTTGATTAAATTTTTATGCCTATGTTGATTGCATGAGCTCGAATTTTCTTTCAGTGGTATTAGAGCTAAGGGTTTACAGATTACATGCGGTGTACCATGTCGATTTTTGGTAAAAATTAATCTAATTGATTTGTGTGTTGATTTGATGATTTTTTAGTTTTGGTAACATTCTTGAAAATTTATTTTTCATTAATTTTTTAAATCTAGATAGCATATAATTTTTGGCTTTAATCATGTATAATAGTGTTTAAATAATTAAGTAAAATTATTTTAATTAATTTAGATTAAAGTTCTAACATGTTTTTAGCTTTTTGGACCTTTTCAATGCTATTTTGATCTATTTCTTGGATTAAAATCCATGTTTATAATCAGTATTAATTAGTTTAAAATATTTTTTCCAATTAAATTGATATTAGAGTCATCTGTTACCATTTTAGTGTTAGCTATTGTTAGGATAGCTCTATTTTGGTGGTTTGATGGTGCTGAAATTTTTAGCAGTTGTAGTGCAACCTTTTCCTTGTTTTTCTACCTTTAAAGTGCCATGAAAAGTTCATAATACTTTTTGGAAAAATTAGGTTAAAATCAAAGTTGAGAATGTTTCAATTTTGGGCCATATCATGTGCACAGGTGCATATGTTGATTATGCTACCTTGTATTCTTCTTGTAACCTTGATGCGCATCCATGGTAGCAAAATGTTGTTGTAAATTTGCTTTATTTATAGAGGTATAGTGAGATGAAGAAAATAGTTTTGAGTTGAATTAGGATGGCTAAGATAGCCATGCATGAAACCACCTCATAGTTAGACTAGGACTCTTTAAGAGGTTGTGTTCCATTAAAATTGTTACTTATTATCAAGCACCTAATTATCCAATTGTATTAATTTTCATCAACTGCTTAAGATATGAATTGGATAATATAATAAGCATTGAATTAAAATTCAATTAAAGTGTTTAATTGAAAAATTTATTTAATTTAAATGATTAATCCTACTCGGGGTAGGATTTGTTCTAATCTAAGTAGATGAAATGTTAATCATGTGAGAAAATTATTTTCTTAATTAAATTAAGTATGGATTAATCACTAAAACTTAAAAAAATTGGAAAATACTTTCCTAAATAGTTTAGGAAATATTACATGTTGAATAGTTTATCCAAATTAGGTTAAGTCATCTAAAAGTTAGATAATGTCCTAATTAAGACAAACAACCTAAAAGTTAGGTAATATCCAATTTAATGTCTCAAAATGTTATTCTTCGAAAAATAAGTTTCCTGAATAATTTGAAAATTATGAGATGCATAATAGTTTGTCCAAATTAGGACAAGGTTATTTAAAAGTTGGATAATGTCCTAGTTAAGACAAACAACCTAAAAGTTAGGTGATGTTCAATTTAAGACATTTTTCCTAAAAGTTAGGAATTTAATTAAAAATATTTTAATTAGAACAACCAAAATTACTAAATAATTTGATAAATAATCTCTAGCTGTTTAATGGGGCTTATGCATATAACACATAAGATCACCACGTGATATCGGCTATGCTAATTTAGTTTCATACTTATAATATAATTATGTTAGTATGAGGATGATTATGAACTAGACCTTAACATGACTAGGTCGTGGATGGTTGAATTTTTTATTAGTATTTATTTTATAAATAGGGTCTACAAACCTTGGTTTTTTTTAACTTATAGTTGTAAATTCTCTTCTGACCTAACTCTTTTTAAGTATAACTTGAGGTTTATTGCAAAGATATGTAACCATTGCATAGGACATATAGATTTAGATTAAGATTAAGATTGGAATTTGCGTAAATCGAAGATGTAAAAAAGATGGCACCAAGAAGAAAGGACCACGGGGATCATCATCAAGACTTGCAAAGACCTCATATGATATCCTTAGGATTTGACTAACTAGCTTCCTAATGGCTCAAGGAAACTAGATAGATGAAGTTCATAATCATCTTAGTAGATTGCATGTGCTAGATTTATTTTTGAATTTATATATATATGATATATGATTGAATAAATGCTAAGCATGCTAATCAAACAAAGCAATTAGACCTAAGATAAATGATAAAAATCCCTCGTAAATTATTAAGTCTATGCCTAAGCATGATCAAATGCCTTCCATCATTCATAACAAGATACCTGAGTCCTGACCATGGGAGACTTGTTGGGCTATCCTTAAGGTCCTTGCCATTCGAGCTGCTTGAGTTATGAATAATGGGTCTTACTCAACTAATGATTTATTATCCTAATACTTACAAACTTGATTGTATAGCATTAGGGCAGGGGGTTAGTTGAAATGTGTATGATTTGCTTAGGTAAAGGGTTACCACCTAGTTAATCTAGGAGTTGCATAGAGATGCAATTGCTAAGCTATATTACCTACCTTATTAGTTCTTTCATGATTTGTTAGGCTATCCTTAAGGTCATGGAAGGGTGAAAAGAGTGCCTAGGTCATTAAGAAGATTCAAACATTAAACTTCTCATATTATAATTGAAGGCCATAATGTTGATAAAATAATGAGGAAAATCATTAAAGTTATACAACCTTAATAATTAAAATTGTAAATTACTAACTAAACATAACATGACTAATAAACTATCACTAAGTAGCATAGTGATGCTAATAAGTTTAATAAACCATACTTTATTGTTAGACCCATATTGAATGGCATATCCAAGAATAACCCACTGGGTGAGGGGTAGTTTATCAAGTTCATATTGATAACATTGATCAAGTCATATTGTGATCATGGCTAGTATAACGCCTGAACTCTGAAAAGAGCAAGTGGCTATTTAAGTTCATGAAATCATCTGAAACCCTATAGAATTGTTTTATAAGGATAATCATAATGAAATGTTAGACATCCCTAAGGAATTATTCTTAAACAACATGTCAGAAGGTAGCTGAATCAGGCCTTATATGATAGAATGTATTTTAAGACTTGAACACTTTAGATGGATCATGATCCGTGCGTTATCCATGTACTTTCTTTTGAAGAAAGATAAAGGAATGATAAAGGAATATAACAACATAGTAGAGAGCTAAAGTAATAAAGTAAAGATTGCAAGGAAAATTTTGATATGATCAAAATTAGGAAACTTAAATAAATTTTAATTTTAGATAAACACTAAGATTAATTCAGTTCTCTTGATATATGATGCATAAAAGTTCATACTTAAATATGTTGGACATATTTTAAGGCCCAAATAAAAGGAGTAGTGAAAATGGACAGTAGGTAACAACAACCTTGTTGATCTTGATCAAAGCTTGCCTTCTTGATTAATGTTTCTTAAACATAATCTTGATTTATGATTTATTTGTAAACAGAAGATGTTTACTTTGGCATTTACAAGCTAAATGAGGATGATTACTAGCATTCAATGCCAAGCTTAAATGCAATCCTCATTGAATAAATCATTAATCATAAAATTTATCCTATGTTATGGTCACATTATTCTTAAACATATAACTTGCGATAGAATACTAAATGGCTTCTAACTTATAAGATTCAAAAATTAGTTTTTAAATCTAACTCCCTTTAAATCTACTCATGTAGGATTTAGTGGGAGGCATTTATGATTCATTAAAAGTTAAAAATCATAGTTTGACTTAATGATAAATAGTCATATGTTAAAAATGCAATTATTTGGAAACTGTTCTAAACTACAGAGCATTGCATATTGATATTAAATGTCACAAACAAACTTTTTTGTTTAGGCTCACAAAAGGAGTTACATTTGGAACATTAGTTTACAAGCTAATGAAAGATTTTTAATAGTTGTTAAAGTAACAACAAAGCCATATGATTTAAATCCAAGTCTCATTGTTATCCAAGTAGTTAATGACTTTGATAATGAAAAAATCTTGAATTTAACTAAAACATATACTCATAATAGCACTAATGCTTTGTCTAACTTGGGACATAATTGCTAATCAAAAGAGTTTGATATTGGGCATAATAACGATTGGCTTAGTGCATGTAGGAGATTTTAGTATATTCCCTAAAGCTAATTGGATTGGATGAGGCATATAATAGTTAATAATGCAAGCCAATCATTTTAGTTAGTGATCGAATGTTTTCCTTCATGTTAGTGGCATGATTAACAATCATGCAAACACTAATTGGATTAAGCCCATGAAACACAATGTTCTTGTAAAGTTAGTAATAAGTTACAATGATGAGATCTTTATACATCAAAATGTTCCTAGTCATCATATTGTTAAGATAAGACATTGACAATGCACAAAGATTAGCATATGCTAAACCTCTATGCATTTAATGCATGCCATTTTTTTATCTCACAAAAGTTAAAGTATAAAGATACTTGAGGATAGCATATGGGTGCTTGTTTTGTGGAAATAATTCACCAAACATGGCCGCATGAGAACTCTATTTTGTATAAGTCACTTAAGTGTCTATAGAATATGTTCTCTTGTGTCAGATGTGTATGTTAGTCCTCAAACTTGTGATACCAGGTCATCTTATATGGGGAGTTTCATGCTTTGATTCCATCACAAATGGGTCCACAATAGATAGATGTTTATGGTAGGGTGGTTTTAGGTATAGCATGAACCATACAAAGGTAGATGAGTGATCCAAAAAGGATTTACCACTCCAAGTGGCATCGGAGGTATATTACATTTGTTCTTGGTTTTGGTTAACTTAGTAAAGTCATTGGCCAACCCATGATGAATTTAAGAGAAATTTTTTCTCTAAATTCATGAGGTTAACCATAAGCTGCATGAACTAATATGGATTGATAGATGAGTACACATTGCTTCATGCTTTTGGTCTTTTTGGGATATCAGTGAAAGGACTGAAGTACATTGAAAGATTGGTTATTGGAAGGTTTTTTAAGAGGTCATATTAATTTTTCCAGCATATTGGGTAGCCATGATGCTGCTAGAGGTCAATCTTGTTCTCTAAACATAAATACACTTAATTGGGTAGTTATGTTATTGCCATTATAATGGAAGCCTAATAGGTCTCACACACAATAAGATGATCTATTGAATTAAAACCAAGATTTAATTAAGTGTAACTTAATTAAATAAAAGGTAGAATGAGAAGGACTTAAGTGAATAAATTCAATTAAGAGTAACTTAAGACATAAATTAGATTTATAAAAACTAATTTGAGATTTCTTAATATGGGGATAAAGATAAGAACATCTTGTTAAGATAATGTTTATTTGTAGACATTGTTTTACTAATAATATTAAATAAGGCCAAATAATTTATTTGAAAAATTAAATAATTATTTGATAATTATTTACTATTATTTACATGGAATAAAAATTGTTTCACTTGGATTAGAAAATTTAATTCTAGATTAAGTTATCTAACATGTAAATTTAAGGGTTGGGCTAAAAGCCTTAATAATAAAGTCAAAAGCATTTAGTTGTAAACTATTCCAAATTAGACTTGCTAATGGGCTTGGTGCATGGAATAGTTATCGTTGGTGTGCTATTAGGTTAAAACATTAATTAATTACTATTAAGCCCCAATCTTTGGACAAGCTAATTAAAATAGATTTAATTCGGCTTTGAGAAACACTCTAAAGTAGGGCCACCTTTTGGGCATGTTAGTAATGGTTCCAGTTGACCCAATAGTCAAGTTTAAGCTAGCCCAAAGTATATTTAAATACATCATCAAGGCTTTTTGACTAGTAGGAAAACCCTAGGTGCTAACCCTAGACTTTTGTAAGAGGGTTTGCTATAACTTTTAGCTTTCCTAAGCTTATTTTGCGTAATCTTGCTTTTTTTGAGTGTTCTTGAGTCGTTCTTAAAACAACCAAGGTAGAAAAATTGTTTTCTTGCTTTGAGAGATTATTTTTCCAAAAAAGTTATAAAATTGGCCAAATCCCTAAATCCTTGCTTCTTCGAGCCTGATTGTGTCAATTTATATTCCAAGTGATCTTAAAATGTTTTTGATCATAATAAAAGACAGAATATCATTTTTATATCCTTCGGAATCAACTAGGATCAAGAATTATGATTTTTGCATCCGTTTATTAGCATCTGCAAAAAATAGCTACTTCCCTATAGAGTTATTTCTTATTCTCTTTAGTGCAATAGATAAGGGAACAATTCCTGGATCACATTAGATCTATACCTTTTAACTATATCTTTTTGTTTGAGGCTTACGAAGTCTTCTAGCAAGCATTGGAGGACCACTGGACCTCATGAAGGCTTTAATAGGCATCTGTGTGGATCATTGTTAGAGACAGAATACTTAGACTACTTTTGGCCTCAAAAAGAGATCAAAGTAATCAACCTATGGTGTATTCGTGTAGGGATCAGCACAGCTAGAGTTATGGGTCTTTAAGCAGGTGTGTTTTTGGTCAAATCTGTATTTTAAATTGTAATTCAATCATATGTACATATGTTCTAAAGATCTTAAGGAAATCCTAGTGTTTGTTTGGTTAATTCTGTTACGTATGTTTAATTCTGATTAAGTTTTTATACTTATGTCGATATGCATGAGCTTGAAATTCCCCTTCATAATAGAGGCTATAAAAAAGCATAATAAAAGCAACTAATAAAAATAGGATCATTATATGATACACTGGTAGTAGAGTTTTTCAACTTTACAAGTGGGGTTAAAATACTATCATGTCTCCTATTTATTTAGTTTTTATTTTTTAAATATACATTTAGGGTACAAGGTAGTAATTTAACCCCATTTGTGGAGTTAAATAACTCATTTGCTAGTGTATCGAATAATTACTCAAAAAATAACCCTAATAATGGCAAAAAAATAAAATGAAAAATCAAAGAGAAAGAAAAAGAACTTTGAAATTTTAGTTTCTTCCAAATAAACGCTTGACTTTTAGTCGTCGACTTGACTATCTTTAACGTTATTTTAGGTGAGCTAAATTTACTAAAGATCTTTTATGGCCAAATTCACCTCCCCAATATTGTATGAGTTGCAATCATTTTGCTTGAAGCTTCTTCTTTACCTTTTTCATTAATTATCTTTATTGAGATAAAATTGTGCTTTATGCTTTTCTTGTCCAACCTTTTCCTTGGAAACTTTGAGGCATTCATGAAACTTTGAGGCATTTGTAAAAGACTTTAAAAGTTATTATTAAACATTCTTTAGAGTCATTAGAATTATTAGTAGCTTTAAAAACTTTAAAAGTTACCTCTTGGTCTTGAACTCTCATGGTAAGCTTTCCTTTTTGTACATTGATAGGAGTTCTATCGGTAGCTAAGAATGATTTCTCAAGAATGATTAGAATTTCACTATCTTCCTCCATATCAAGTATAATGAAGTCAGCAAGAAAGATGAAGTTCTCAACATTTATAAGCATATTCTCCATAATGCCTCTTAGAGAGTGAAAGATCTATTGACTAATTACAATGCAACTACATTGGCTTTTACATCCCCCAAACCAAGTTTTCAATATATAAAAGGGGCATTAAGTTTATACTAGCTTCCAAATCACATAAAGGTCTACCAAAGAATTTATTACCTATATTACATGGAATAGCAAAGTTTCTCAAATCCTTAAGCTTTGGTGTAATTTTTTTTAAAGGATGGCATGGTATTCTTCAGTAAGTGCAAATGTCTCAAACTCACCTAATTTCCTTTTCATTGATAAGATTTCTTTCACATTGTTGATATATTTTAGCCCATTTTTATAAAGATATAGCAAAAGTTATATTAATATAGAGCTTTTAAATATCTTAAGAAACTTTTGGAATTAATTGTTAAGCTTTTGCCTTTGAAGGCATTGAAGAAAAGTAATGGTGCGTAGTCTTAAGGCACCTTTTCTTGAACTCTTTCTTTTTGCTTCTTACCCACATCTTCTTCATCGATTGGTTTGGGTGATTCATCTTGCTTCTTCTTGCATTTTTCAACCAATCTTTCTTTCCTAAATATGATTACATTACGTTGCTCTTTCCCATCCCTTCTCAGTTTAGGCTTAGGTCACTTCGAAGAGTGCTTTTAGGACAACTATTTATGGCATGAGCAATCTGTCAAACTTGTATATCAAGTTTCTAAGAGATGCTACTTGACTTTGAACAAGAACTTTAGTTTTTTTAAGAGATTTTGCTTGGCTTTGAATAATAGCATCATTTTTTTGATTGGTAATTTTTTAGGTTTGAATAAATTCCATAATCATATCCTTCAGTGATGACTTTTTTCCTAAGTAGGAGGTCAAGGTTAATCATAAGCTTGGGCTGGTTATGGAAACTTAGGAGGGAAAGCTTACTTACTTGTAGAAGTAAATCCTTGGTTGTATTCCAAGAAAAGTTTAGGTGATTATGCCAACCTGGTTTATAGCTTTTGGAATAAAGGTCATTTTATGGGTAACTATAATTCCCAACATAATTAATTAATCCCACTTAAGTTGGGCAGTGATCACTAGAATTCTAACCTTACATAATTGAGAAATCATAAAAGGAATTTTACCTAAATGTACACTTATAAATTCTCTTAGTAAGTGTTGTTGGTTGTGCATTTATCAATGTCATCAATATCATGAATACCTACAACTCTTTTTGGCAAGCTTCTATCGGTTGATAATTGATAATTATTAAAAGCCATCTCTTTAACTAACTCATAAGCTTTATCAGGTGACTTCCCAATAAATGCTATAAGTTCTATAGCATCAATAATAAAAGGACATTTTAGTAATTTACATTAAAATCAAGTCTTTTGTTGATCACCAGGATACTTCTATGTTGAAAGTGCATAATAGGGATAGGTTCATCCTTTTACAAAGTTATCGAGTCACTAAGAGTTATCGAGACACTTCCACATCCAAGGTACACCTTAGGGACATTTTAGTAATTTATATTAGAACCAAATCCTATGTGATCATTAGGATACTTCCACATTGAAGGTGTATAGTAAGAATAGATTAATTTGTTTATGAAGTCATCGTGTCCTATAGGGTTACCTGGATACTTCCATATTGAACGTAGACCTTAAGGACATTTTAGGAATTCACCTTAGAACCAAGTCTTTTAAGGTCACCAAAATATTTTCACCTCAAAGGTATACTTTAGCGGACATGTCGGTATCTTCAACCAAGTTCAAATCTTAGGATAAGTTTTTATTTTTTATTATTATTTTAATAAAATCAAATCAATTTTTTTGAAAATTAAGGCAATGTCTCCAAATTAAAATAGCACATGGAATTTCTCTCAGAATATGAGAGGGATTTTATAGATTATTTTAATACATAGATATTCTTTTCAAAATGGAAATCGATATTTTTCTAATTTTGTTAGAATAAAACTTTTCATATTCCTTCAGCTCTCCAATGGGTATGTAAGATATTTTTATTGTTAAAAATAAAATTTTTCATATTCCCTCAGATTTTTGGTGGGATGTGGAAGATATTTTGACTTTTCATATTCCTTCAGCTCTCTGGTGGAGTATGAGAAATATTTTGATTTTTAAAAATATTAAAAACTTGATTTTCTGTAAGGGAATAATAAACTCAGATTAGGAAATTTTTGAAATATGGGAATTGTAATTAAATATTAGAAACTAAAACCGAATAAAGATCAAATTTTAAATTAATGCATAGTTATAGGTATTGATTTTTGAGCATCATGAGAGGATCAATCCTTACTCTGATTATAACTAACTCCTGGACCCTTTGGTATGATCTTTGGCATTAACATAGGCCTCGAAGTTTGTTTTCTAAGGTGTCATAACTCTCAACATAAAATACCATAGGCAACCAATCTCATCTAGCCAAAATAGATTGGTGGCGACTCCAAAACAAGTAGTAGATTTGTAATAACTATTTAGGGTTAAGACGAGTAAGTAATTCACCTTGACAATTTGTTTCAAAAAATAAGAAAAATAAATAATGATAACCACCTGTATTTAAGTTGGGCTAGTCAAGATCCGTACCTAGGCCACATTGCAACTCAACAACTCCACTAGGGATAGGTTAGAGAATTAGGCCTAAAATTAATCAAGTGTTAACTAAGTTTTGATTAATTCAATTTCAAGTCGTATTCAATTATAATTCTAGGTATTTTCGAAACAAAATGTTTATATGCTTTTTTATTTATATGGAAATTCATATATAATCATATTTTTCATTAACCTTTTTGTTTCCTTGCGGCGTTATTTTAGGGGAATATAGGATAGGGGTTTTCTTTATTTTTAAAAGTGTCAAGTCATAGAAGGTAAGTCTATTCCCTCACACATACTGTACATATGCACATGCATTAGATTCTCCTCCAAGCATATAGAGAGGGCATAGGTTACCTAATATTTTAAAGGAGGTGAAGCAACTCTACCTTTTAAGGTGTTAGCCTCTATTTGGGCTAGTGAAAAGCCTACTGAATGTAAATTCTTATGCCTGCCCGATGTGTTAGCCTCGTTATTGCATGGAAGATGCTCCAACTCGAATTGAACCTTTTTCGATATAAACCCATGATGGGTAAAGATAGGGTATCTTGTTAGTCCTTTCCAAACTCAGGGAGCAATTCAAGAACCTATTTAGATGTCTAACCCAAACTTCATGTAATGAACTACAAGGGACTCACCTAGTTAAAGCCATTCCTGATTTTAGAGATTATTGAATTAGGTACACATGGGGGAATGCTTCTTACTTTTTCTTTTCTATTTTATGTTTTGAGCTTGTGAATCAAGTAATGACAATCAAACATCATCATTTGTGGTAAAATTTTGTTTCACTTTAGAAGATGCCATAATTATTTTAATTCAAATATCAAATGATGATGAATGAACATCATAACTCATAATGTGATTTTTTTCCTTGTAAGCCATTATGTGGCTTTAACCACGTAATCTAGATCAACATCAACACCAGCGACGAGGCCCTTTTATTTGCCCCAATAGGTGTCATAATACCCAAGGGTCCATTTGGGGTAAAATTTTTTTCTCGCATTCATTCTTAGTTTTTTTTGTGCTAACCATTTTTTTATATCTAGTGCAATTATAACGAACATTGTGCCACCCATAATATGATTGATCCTTTTTCCTTAAGACACCATAATGCTTTAATTTATTTTTATCTTTTTTAATTTTAGGCCTTTTATATGTATTTTTCTATATTTCTTTTGTTACAATTTTTTCTTTAGACATTACATTAATTTTTATCCTTGCAAGGCAAAATTAAGATTTTCTCAAATTTAAAAGTTCTCTAAAAGAATTTTCTTTCGAATTGAAAATGTCAAAACAAATCAAAAGTCATTGACAGATGAATTTTCAACATGCCTAGAAAGGATAAAGGCAACCCAATGTGAAACACAGGAAAGATTGATGAAACAACAAAAATAGGTGCAAGCACAAATCTTTAAATTGATGGAAATAATAGGGGATAACCCTAATACTACTAACAACTCATTCAAGGTAAAATGGTAACCACCGATGGAAATAATGACCACTACAGGGAAAAAGTTTTAAAATGTACATTTTAAAAATCAAGGGAATAACCCTAATACTACTATCGACTTATCCAGGGCAAAAGGGTAACTTTTATTTTGAAAAATCCTTGTCTCTAAATTAACATCATTTTGTAAAGCATATATATTAAGTGTTTTAATAAGATAAGAATGTTTCACAAAAACCAAATATTTTCAAAAGCATGATAATGAAAAGCTTTGAGAATACCAATGATCGATGTTGAGAATGAGCTTGTATCCCTATATTTATTTCCCTGTGAATAAAAGTATGATCATTTGATAGACCCAACAGTTCATGAAGGTAACTTTAAAGTTCCCAAACCATGATCCCCTAGGTAAAGAGCAAAACAAAAAAAATTGTGGTATCATCTATGGGAATTACCAAACTTTTGCAAGGGAAAAACCATTTGTGAAGAAATTAGGGCATTCAAAAAATCCCTGTGTACCTTAGGTTGTCAACTTTCAGTTACAGAGACTGACTTCAAAAATGAAATCCATCTTTCCAACTTGACCATTTGATCTTGAAACCCTCATGGCCAATTTCGGTACTTGTTGAAGAATTAAACTTAGAAGAATTAAAAAAAATCAAATTAGCCTGATTTAAAAAAAAATCATATTTTATATGACTTAATCCATTCGTGCGTATGAAAATGGCATATGTATCTATCCGCACGAAATTTTCAAGTCAACCAAAATGTTTTATCTTGTCAACCAATCTTGAGGGAAATCCAGATTATGATTCAGGATACTTTTTAACAAGAGATAATTAGTATCTAAAAAATTTGAACATCACATGTTTTTAACTTAGAGGTTTTAAATAAAATACATTTAAAAAAAATTGTTTTGATAAACTTGAAAAGGTGTCACACATGAAACAAGGGTTGCTCAAATTAAAGGGCACCTAAATCGAAATAAGACTTGACCCATGGGAAAGAGAGATTAAAATAAAAATTTGACATTAAGAATTCAGAAATCATCAAGATAACATTATTTTTGGCATATGAAAGGATCAAAGAATGCCCTAATATGGAAACCAATAAGACAGGTTGGATCAGACTTAAAAGATAGCCAAATAGAGTTTTAATCTTTGTATAGCTCAAAGCATATGCTTTATTCATTATCATCTGCATTTGCATCACATTATGCGTATTTGCCTATATACTTATATTTGCATTTGCATCATGTCACGTGCATCTATACCATTGGATACATCGCATTTACATTTATTCATGTGCATCTACACCATAGATGACACTAGCTTTAATATCATTTTAGGTGTATTTATCTCTTCATTAATGCTTGCATTTGCATCATCTTATGAGCATTTCTATGAATTTTGATAGTGGTGTTCTTTGAGCATTTGTTTTCATTTTTGGATCATTGCATTATCATATTTACTAAAGTAATTGCAATTGCATCAACCATTGATTATTTAAACGAGTTTTCAAAGCTTCGATGGTGATATTCGAAGCATTCAAAAGAGTTTTCAAAGTCTCTGATGGTGATATTGAAGCATTTAAAAGAGTTTTTAAAGCTTCAGTGGTGATATTCGAAGCATTTAAAAGAGTTTTCAAAGCTTTGATGGTGAAATTTGAAGTATTTCAAAAGTTTTTGGTTTTAAAACAAGTATTCGACGGTGAAATCCAAAGCATTGTAAAGTGTCTTTAAAGTCTTTGATAGTGAAATTTGAAGCATTCAAAAGTTTACAAAGTCTTCGATCATAAAATTTAAAGCATTTCAAAAGTTTTTGTTTCAAAACAAGTCTTTGGTGGTGAAATACAAAGTATTAAAGAAAAAGTTATCAAAATATTTGGTGACATATCCAAGGCTAATGCTATAGTAACTAGAATAATTTTCAAGGACTGATAGCATATCTAAACCTATTAATGGTGGTTATTGAACTTGTGTCCTTTTTATAGGTTAAAACATGTTCCTAATGAGAGAAAAAAGCAAATCCCTTTAGAAGATGCCTTAGATAGAAAAGCAAAGCACTAGCCCCTTAGGAATGCTAATCCAACAAAATTTCAAAAGCTAGTGGATACCTATCAAGGACATTTAGCCCACGGGCCATCAAACATATGGTAGTATGCCAGACAAGGGCTGTTTCTATTTTAATTTTAAAATTTAGTTTCTTTTTAGAAATTGTGAATTTTGAAATAAATTTTGGTTTATAAATAATATGGACCATGAATTTTGTTAATAATGATTTCTAGTATTTAGGATAACGACATTTTAAAAAAATATATATTTGATTGCTGATTTGGATTCCTTAAAGTTTGAATAAATAGGTCATGATCATAAAATATTCAGATACTGATAGTTTGACATGGGTTAAAATAATTATGGTATCCCTGGATCTCTTCAATACATTTGGATACCTTGTACCACAACTTTCATGACACTTTTCCAAATCCATGATTTTGGAAGAATGAGGCTAAAAATTAGCTAAAAACACTTTTTCCTCTCGAAGAAAACCTGTCTAATCTAATGCTCAATAAATAAAATGTGAAATTCAAAATGTTCCACTATGCCAATTTAATTTTTTCTTAAAAGCTCAATAGAAACTAGAATTCATTGGTAGCTATAGAATAAATGATTTTAAGGGGCATCCATTAAGCCAGAATATGGAAAAAAATGAAAAAAATTCAAGAAAATTGAGTGCAACATCATGTTATAGCGGTACTCAAAATGATTTCAACTAAAAAGCCATCTTTTCTCCTAACAAAATGCTTGTTAGTTCAAATGGCTTTGTTTGAAATAACAAATGGCCATCTTTCTCTATCCTTTCATGAACATAGAAAATTATTCTCTTTGTAGTCCCTTTTAAGCCTGATGATATATTCTTATTTTAAACCCTAATCAAGGGTCACTCTCCAAAATGAAGGGTAAATGAAGGAAAGCTTTAAGGTTAGAAGGAGCAAATCTCATTCTAAAGTTATGAGAGGAATAAGTCTATTGTCATTAGAAAAATTTTAAAGATCGATTAGAGTTCAAATCTTAAGTTCTATCAAAATAAAGAATTAAAAAGTTTAAATTTCAAGTTCTTTCAAAGTTAAGAATAAAGAAAGCTCCAATTTCAAGTTCCTTGAAAGTAAAGAATGAAGAAAGTTCAAAGTTCAAGTTCTTTCAAAAGTAATGAGCCTTGATTCAATCACCCTTAAACACTTCATTTGGGCCTATCTATCCTTGTCTTTCTAAATCGTAAACAATAGCCTGTGTTACTTACCTACAAAGTCCATTTTGCTCAAACATAGCTCTTTGAGTTGTCAATCTATTCCTAGGAATCTCTTTAAAAATTGATATTTCTGGATGATTTTTGAGTCCTCAAGAATATGATAGGACAGTCAACTAAAAATGGAAAAAAAATAAAGTTCTAAGTTAAAAACCTGAAAAAGGCAATCTAAAACAAATTTAAAGGCTTTGAAATTACTCTTAAACCGATAAATGCAGCCACTAAAAAAAAAGAACTCTTCCATGTTAATCAAAAAATGATTCCAAAATTTTTAAAATTTCATGACTTTAGCAAAAACTTGAGTCAAATGCCTTAATATTAATTTGATTTGAAATAATCTTTCAATATTTTTGTTCTTAACCTAAAGAATTGATACTTACCAAAAGCCTTTCAAATAAACCCTTCAAGACTTGGCGTTTACTAGCATTAGTTTAACACCTATCTGATTATTCTATTTAAAGATTAAAAAGATGTTATAACTTGACTTTTTCTAAGTATTGGGGAAAAACAAAAACATGCCACTAAAAGACTCTATTGAGACAAAGATGGCTATCAAGATGTAAAAGAGGTAGGATGGGCTGTTGGTCAAATCTAGTATGGATCATACATGAAAGGTAGTTACAGTTGACGATTGACAATGGCCATTTTTTTATGAGTGAGCTAGAAATTTTTTTTATAGTGATCTTAATTCTTGTTATATGAATAATGGATTGAAAAATGATGATCCCCACTGTGAACTCCCATGAAAGAAACATTCACCTAAATTTGGTTTTGATTAATCTCGGCCTTGTTATATTAATTACTTAAAACAAATTTTAGCAGTGCCACCCCATTTATGCCTCTAAATTCATTTTCTTAAAGATGTCCTAAATGGTAATCATCAATCACAAGAAACCTTTAAATTAAAAGATGAGATAACATATCTATTATCCTTGATATTGGAAAATTCATAGCTAAAATCATTCCTAAATTTCTATAGCTTTTGATCAAGTAGATTTTTTCTCAGGTTAGAACGAGAAAGTGATCTCATTCCATAGATTTTAAAATTTAGATAAACTCTAATACTTCTCATGATTTTAATAGTAGTATCTAAATATGCCTTGAGCAGTAAAATCTAGGCCTTTATCCAATTACATAAACTTGTATCCTTGAATTGATAAACACTAATATGATATTTAGTGATTTTTCAAAAAAAATTAAATAATTCTTAAATTCTTGAAAATTAAGATTAGAAGAAGAATTTTAAAGGGTAGACATCAAATTCCCCTTTAACATTCAATAGTAAGCCATTAAGAAGAAAATAAATTAGCAATAATGAGGCTCAGATTGATGAAGTCTTGTCTACATATAGAATCCTTATGATATATGAAATCTATGTCCTTTTCATCTAATCCTATAAAAGGTAGGTGAAGTAAGATTTAAGTTTATTAGAAATATGTCCTCTTCATCTGATCTTGTGAAAGATAGGTAAAGTAAGATTAAGTTTGTCAGTAATATGTCCCCTTTATCTGATCCTATAAAAGATGGGTGAAATAGGATTTAAGTTAACTTCATTCGATCTCGTGAAGGGTAGGTAAAGTTTTCAACTTAGATGTTCTCTTCATTCGATCCTATGAAAGGTTGGTAAAGTAGGATTTAAGTTAACTTCATTCGATATGGTGAAGGGTAGGCAAAGTTTTTGAGTTAGATGTCATTTTCATTTGATCTTGTGAAAGGTATGTGAAGTAGGATGTAAGTCAACTTCATTCTATCCTATAATGGGTAGGCAGAGTTTTTGAGTTAGATATCTTCTTCATTTGATCCTTTGAAAGGTTGGTGAAGTGGGATTTAAGTCAACTTCATTTGATCTCGTGAAGGGTAAGGGGAGTTTTTTAGCAAGATGTCCTTTTCATTTGATCTTGTGAAAGGTAGGTGAAGTAGGATTTAAGTTTATCAACTTCACTTGGTCGTGAACCAATAAAGTAATATGACTTTTTCATTTGATCATATGAAAGGTAAGTGAAAAAGGCTTTAAGTCAACTTCATTCAATTAAGTACAATGATTACTGGAGTTTTTTTAGGACCTCTTTAGTTGGTAAAAAACCAATTAAGTTAGCCTGCATGAAAGCCCAAGAGTAGCTAGCGGTTTCATTCTAGTAATGTTGACTTCAAAATTAAGATGCCTAAGAATAGTTACTGGCCATGGCCCAATCAGAATTGGTATTGAGAAGGGAAAGCTAAATGTAGTTTGTTGGGTAGAA
>JBBYHM010221757.1:0-31174 GCA_038381775.1 Adansonia rubrostipa | reverse complement strand
TCTTCTACAATAAAGATTTGATGAAGGTAGGGTCTTTGAGCCCATCCTTTCTTACCATTCTTGCAGAGACTAGCATAGAAATCAATTGCCATGGTTCTTCACTTATATCAAGGATTCCTAGGGCAATAATCGAGCCTGAGACATACACTAGTATAGTGCACATCTAAAACAAGCCTTTTCCATTATGCTACTACCAAGAGGGGTTGAAATTAGATGCAGTAGAAATTGTTATTGTAAAACTATGGCAAAATTATTGATATTCCATTGATCTTTTGTTGAACTTTTTAACCTACAGAAATAAATTAATTGGCATTTCCATGGTATGTAATGTGTGAGATATAACTTTAATTTTTGTTGGCTGTCCACATTTGACATTGTATTTGAATTAGTAGAATGAGGTCAATGTCAACTTTGTCGTGACTAAAAACAACCATTCATTTGATTCTTCACTTCCCTATTCATCTTATCTAATATTTGATATAAATTTAAATTTGTTGAAATGATTAAAATGATTTTAGTGATTTATTTATTGTCTAAATTGTTTTAGACTTATATAGTTTCATTTACAAATACAAAACACATTTGACTTTTTTTACAAAATAATTACTTTATGTTATATATATTATATCTATCTTTTGATTAAATGTATAAAAAAATTAATAATTAAAATTTTTATATAAATATTATTTAATTATAATTTTATTATTTATTTTTAATTAAATTAATTTTAAATTTAAATTATTTTAAGTTTAATATAATATTACGAATTTAAATAATTTCTAACACGGTTTAAATTTTTCCAAACATGCATCATTTTGAACTTAGAACCATTTGAGTTTTGAGTTCCATTCATTTTGCCCGTCCTAGTCATGATTGCCACAACTGAATTGAATTTCCATTCATTTTGCCCGTCCTAGTCATAATTGCCACAACTGCTTTGAATTTCCATTCATATTGCCCGTGCCCGTCCTAGTCATAATTTCCACAACTGAACCGCTCTTTTCATTTGTAAAAAAAAAATCCACAATAAATTAATGATTTGGATACCACCCAAGTTGGCAGGAGTTTGGTTTTGGGTAGAATATTAAAAATAATATTTTTAATTATTATAAATAATAAAATAAAATTTTAAATCAATTTAAATAAAAAATTAAAAAATTTTAAACTATGATGCTCTAACAATAAATCTTAAATGAATAATGATTAATTTATTGATATGTGACCATTGACTTAAGCCTTCAAAAATATGATAAAAATAAAATAATTTACATTTTAAATTATTTTTATTTAGATCATAAATTTTTAATTTTATTAAATTAAATTATTAAATTTATATTATTAATAAATTAATATTTATCTTAATATCGTTAAATAATTTTGACAGAGAAAGCTCGTAAACTTGGGAGGATAAAAATGGACATGGCGCCAAGCCTATTGGACATAATTGGCTAAGGAAAACCTGGCACATTCCTCTCCATATCTTTCCAAAGAATCTCTCTCTCTCTCTCTCTCTCTCTCTCTTTCTTTCTAAATTGATAACACCATCACTTGTGGTCCACAAACCATCGTGCAATTCCACGATGGAGAAGCGGAGTTTGTGGAGCCTTTCGGTTGGGAGATCCGTTTTAGTATTATTATTATTATTAACATAATTTTTTAAATTAAAAAATATGTTAATTTTGAAAAATAATTTTTTTAATTAAAATTATAATTTAATAATTTAAATTAAAAAGCAAAAAAAATATTGAGCTTTTGAGATATTAAAAAAATATTTTTATTATTTTTTCATTTTTTTTAAAGTTTTTTCCATTTTAAATATAATTTTTTTGATACTTTAATTTTTTTATAATATTTTTTTTACGGAACAATATAAAATATTTAAAAATTTTATTTTTTTAATAATTTAAAAATAAAAATATTTAAAATTTAATTTAAATTTATATATTAATTTTAACGAACTCTTAGAGCAGTAGACTTTTTGATTCAAATTATAGTATAAATCAGCACGTGGAAGATGCTTTGAAAAATTTTCCTCTATTTATGACAGACAGCGGAAGACCAACTAGCTGCTAATCGGTAACATATTATTGATCTTTTTTGTTTTTTGGCTCCTCTGCTAAGCTTTGAAGCAGTACCCATCTTTTTGATGGAAGCAGCTCAAGCTGTGACTAGTAATGGCAATGGTAGTCCTAGTACTTATGACTACGACATTATCAGTTGGTTCGACAGTGTGTCGGCCAACGCCGCCACGGTTCAGAGGGAAACACTCCGCCGGATCCTCGAGCTGAATTATGGTGTCGAGTACCTGAAAAAATGGCTGGGGGACGATGACATAGATGTCCGAGAGATGGATGCATGTGAATTAGAATCTCTTTACACTTCTTCGGTACCATTAGCTTCCCATGCAGATTTGGAGCCTTTTATTCAACGAATTGCAGATGGGGACACCGCTCCTATTCTTACCCAACAACCTCTAACCACTCTCTCTCTAAGGTACATATATATATATGTTTATTAACTTTTCATGTTATCTTTTATGAAAAGGTCGAATCGATTCAATAAAAAATCAAAGCTCCGCAACTTTATTTTGTTACTTTTTTTAGTCAACATTTAATCAAAATAATTGGATCGATTCCCCACAGGTGAAAACCTCTCATTTGAAACAAAAGTTGAAGAACTCGAATCTCTCTGTCCATATTGATTTTGAAATAAAATCAATCCCTTGCATGGCCTTGTTTTTTTTTCCTGCTCTGTTTTTCATAATCTAATTTCTTGAAGATTTGGTAATGGGGTTTTTGTTTTTTATTCATTATGCCCCCTTTTTTTTTTTTGGTAGCTCTGGTACGACTGAAGGGAGACAGAAGTTCGTACCCTTTACTCGCCATAGCTCCCAGACTACTTTGCAGATTTTCAGATTAGCAGCAGCTTATAGATCAAGGTCCATCCCTCGTTCTCTCCATTAAAATGCATAGTCAAATTTCTTTCCCACCTTCAATTATCTGTTCAGTTCAGTCGTCAGTATACTTTTACCTCCCTATATGTCGGCCGAGCATTTAAATAGGGTCGACAATGTGATATTACGATGTTATTTTGCAGTTTTAATATTCTTTTTTCTCATAATATTCACCATAATAATTATGATAATATTTGTTATGCCCACCCCTGTCACCCATTGGTTATTTGTTAGCGACATATCACCATGCTTTAGTCGAAGAAGCTTCCACTAACCCTTATCTTCGTTTCTTCATGATCAACTGAGCCATTGAAAGCTGCAAAAAAAAAGATTTACCCTGTTTTTGTGAATAATATTCCTATCAAAGTGCACAGGAGATGGTTGCTTAGAATATTCATAAATTTTGATAGTAGTGGAAGGGGGAGAAAATTTTGGGGTTTTATATGGTTTGCGAAAGTGAAGCCTGGATTGAAGGATGAGCGTACGAAAAAATTCCGAACTTTTATCGCTAACAAGGAGAATCGTTCTGGGTAGAGATCGTTCAAGCAAAAAGTTGTTGATTGAAGGTATTTTGATGGATAAAGAGGATCGTGCAAGATCCATGGTTGAGCAAGAAGGATATCATTTGGATATGAGTACGAATATGATCTTTTAATTTTATAAAAAAAATTTTAGAATGTTATCTATAGCTAACACTCGTAGATAAGTTCGAGTAACATAAATTGCAAGCATTTGGAGTAAGTTGCTAAGACTGGATAGTAGAGTACTATAAGCTTAATGATTTTAGTCGAGGTGCCATCTTCATTCAAACTCAACAGTTCAACGAGATAGACGAATTAAGTAAGCATCAAATGTAGTGGTAAAGATTTCATTGTTAGAGTTTCTAAAATAGACCATGAGCCGGAGATGGCGGATTTTGCATATAAATTACCCAAATTTGAAAGTACGATCATCTTTCCAATATGAAGATAATTAGTTGAGGCAGAAGTTGTCAACAACGGTTTTGGAATTGATGACAAGAGTGTTGGGAAACAGGGTGATAATTGTATAGCGGAAAGTGCCCAATCGCTCTCTTAATATTTCAAGGAAAGTTGGAGGCCAAAAGTTGCCGATGATAAGCATGTTTGTGGAGGGATGCCTTGTCATGTTATTCAATTGGTGCCCAATTATGATCGATCTTAGGCTCGCTGTGATCCGATTGTTGGTCGTAAGTGGTTTATTTTTTTTTCCCTGGAAAATAATCTGGTCTTTCTTGCTGCTCTTCGGTTTTTATTCTGGATATCGATGATGCGAAATATGAAGAGCATGATTCTCAGACATTAATGTGTCTTTGGCATTTGATAAAGTCTGGGAATTGTAGTGGTTTTTACTTATCACTCGAAGCTTTGAAACTTTATGGTTATGGATTTTGCATCCAGAGAGATTGAAGTTTCTGATGCTAGAACATAATTAGAAACTAACTCGGATTCTTACATGCATTGGAGTGGGTCGGATGCGAAAATTTGAGTAAATTTATCCATAAATCACAACAAACATGAAGCGATCAAAACAAGACGTCGTCAACCAAAAATCCTTATCCAAGAAGCAACTAAAATTTGTAGAAACGAGAGAGAAGGAAAATGGAATTCAGGAGAACTGTAGCTTCCAACTCTGTGACTTCCGACTGCTTATCTGTTAACTCTGTAATCGTAATAATAAAATGCGCCTGAAAACGTTTAAATCCGCGTGTGAAATCGTTTTTGCTTCGGTTGTGTGCTGATTTCCTGTCTAATTATTCCACAGGGTTTATCCCATAAGAGACGGAGGAAGAATCTTGGAATTCATATATGGCAGCAAACAGTTCAAAACAAAAGGAGGATTAACAGCAGGAACAGCGACGACCCACTATTTCGCGGGTGAAGAATTCAAAATCAAACAAGAAAAGACGAAGTCATTCACTTGCAGTCCTGAAGAAGTCATTTCTGGGGGCGATTACAAGCAATCTACGTACTGTCATCTCCTACTCGGGCTGTTCTTCCGCGATCAAGTCGAGTTCATCAGCTCAACCTTCACTTACAGCATCGTCCAGGCCTTCGCCTCGTTCGAAGAGCACTGGAACGAAATTTGCAAGGATATCAAGGAAGGCAATCTTAGCACCAGAATAACCTTGCCGAGGATGCGAAAAGCTGTGTTGGATATAATTAATCCGAACCCATCTTTGGCTTCGCAGATCGAAGCAATTTGCGAGGAATTACAAGCCTCAGATTGGTGCAGTTTGATTCCCAAACTGTGGCCAAATGCGAAGTATGTGTACTCTATAATGACGGGCTCTATGCAACCGTACTTGAAGAAGCTAAGGCATTATGCTGGTTCATTGCCGCTAGTGAGTGCTGATTACGGCTCGACTGAGAGTTGGATTGGGGTGAATTTGGATCCTGATTTGCCCCCTGAGAGTGTCACTTTTGCAGTAATGCCAACTTTTTCTTATTTCGAGTTTATACCACTTTCCAGGCAGAATCAAGATTTGAGTTTGGTCACTGTTGATTTCTTTGAAGATGAACCTGTTCCACTCTCCCAAGTCAAGGTTGGACAAGAATATGAAATTGTCCTTACTACTTTTACTGGTAAGCTGTTTCCTCTTTCTTTACATAATTTCATTTTTCCATTATCGTAAACTAACAATGCTTGTATTCATGCCGTATTAGTATATTTTATGTGTTATAATTATATTTAGGGTAATAATTTACGTTATATATTTTTTGATATATTCATCTATTCATACTATTTATTGTATTTTTTGTAGTGTTTTAATTATCTTTCTCATGTTATATTTTTGTCGTATTCAAAATTATTATGTCTACTAATTTCACTTTCAACGAAATTTCATTTTCCCTACTTATGTTTACATTTAGTCTCCAATATGCAACTCTAATTTGCATGTTCAAATTTCGTAACCATAATGTACATGACTGTTACATCCAAGTCACAGTTTTTAGCACTTTGATCATTAAAGTTGAGTGTTAGTCGAATTTGAGTGTACGTATTGGATACATACCCGAAATGGCTATGTTAAACATTTTAGAAATTTTTTTATATGTCTAGAAGATTTTTGGAGAAGCATATCCTATATCTGTGTCTGGATGTGCATTGAACACAAATGTTAAATATAAATACTTAAAAAAAAAAAAAAAAACTTAGAAATTGAATCATTAATATGCAAGGTAGTCTATGATGAAGATGATAGGTGATTTGTTGGGATTTTCTTTCAAGATTCCAAATTAACTTGTTTCACTTGTATTATTTGGCAGGGCTATACAGATATAGGCTTGGAGATGTGGTGGAAGTGGCTGGATTTCATAACGGGACCCCAAAGTTGAACTTCATATGCAGGAGAAAGTTAATATTAGCTGTTAACATCGATAAGAACACCGAGAAGGACCTTCAGCTAGTGGTTGAACGAGGGTCGCAGTTGCTAAGCAAGTACCGAGCGGAGCTCGTCGATTTCACGAGCCATGCGGAAGTGATGCACCAACCGGGGCACTACATAATTTACTGGGAGATCAAAGGGGAAGTCGAAGAGAGGGTGCTCGGCGAGTGCTGCCGCGAAATGGATGTTTCGTTCGTTGATCACGGCTACGTTGTGTCGAGAAGGACCAACTCGATCGGACCTTTGGAGCTTTGCATCGTTGAAAGGGGGACTTTCAAGAAGATTTTGGATTATTTCATAGGGAAGGGGGCGGCACTTAGCCAATTTAAAACACCAAGGTGCACCAGCAACCAGATGCTGCTTAGAATCCTTGATCATTGCACCATTAAGAGGTTCCGCAGCACGGCTTACTGTTAACCTGTCAACATCAGCTAAGCAGGTTTATGTTTCAGATCGGTCCTAAGATTTTAAATCGCAATTGTGGTCATATTTTTCTCTCGTCTTCAAATGTATTATGGTTACATATATAATAAAAATTATCGAGAGTATTTCCCATGTAATTTTTTTTTTTATAATTTTGGAAATTTTAATCGTAACACATAGGGATTTTTGACTTGAAAATATGGGTTCCTCGTGGTATTTTTATAGGTACTATGCATTTCAAGATTATTATTAGTTAATTGTATCATAATAATTGTAGTTGATATGATTTCGAGATTATTACAATAATTATTGTCGTATTTTTTATTTTTTAAAATTTTTGCATAACTTATTATAAAATAAAACAATTAATTAGTTTAACATTAAATAGTAATTTTTTAAATAGTTTATAGACACTATATTTAATTCTGAAATACTCAATTTATTTAGTAATTATTTTTTTATAAATTAATGGATTTAACATATTATCACAAAATCTTCTTAGTTTATCATATAATGGATGGCATTTATTATTGTTATTTAATTAAAATAATAATAATAAGAATTAATCTAATAACAAAAACTTAACAACAAAGCAAATAATCTAATCTGTCTTTTTCATCTAAGTTATACAAATAAAAAGAATCGCTTTAAATTTTTATTAAACCCTTCCCTATCAAAAATTATCTATCAAAGATTTTAAATTTTTAGACTTTCCCTTTTATAAAATTTGCAAAATATTTTTTCAATATTCCTTTCAATTAGACTTTTCCATGAAGCGGGCCAACTCGATTTTTTTTTATTTTTTTATCTAAGCTTGATTAAAGTTAGATTTAGAGATCCGTTTTACTGTTTAAAAATATTAAAATATTAAAAATATTTATTTATTTATTTATTTTATAATTAAATTTAAATAAAAATATTTTTATTATTATTAAATAATAGCTCAGGTTAGATTAACCTCGCAAAATTCTTACTTATCAACTTGACCCTTGAATATGTTTAACATCAACACCTTCACAAAGTTCCCTAGATATTATTTTTACCCAAAAAATAAATAAGGATTCAAGGACACTTCAAAAGTTAAAACAAAAATTTTTTAAAAAATTTAAATTATAATTTAATCTGATTTATAAATATATTTATAAAGATTTTTTTAATAAGCGGATCTGAGTTTAAGCTTGCTTAGTGAGCATTTCGTAGTTTACTGACCAATACTGACCATGGCGCTAAGCTTGAAGTATACAACTATGAAGTCAAAGGAGGTTTCGAGCTTAGGCTCACGGGGTTAGAAATTCTAACACTCTATAATAGCCCAATGGAAAGAAAAGAACCTGGCCTTTTGGAAAAGCTTTGAATATGGCCCAAAGCTCAAAGGCTTTATGGTAACCTAGGGACAAAAAACTCAAAAGGGTGGGCATGTCATAAACCTATTCAAAAATATAAGAATATGATATGACGTCCGATATTTAAAGAGTTGGAGTTAGCTCAATATGATTTAAATATTTTTAATAAATAAAAATATTTTTATTTAAATTTAATTATAAAAAATATAAATATTAATATAAAAATATTATTTTAATTTTTTTAAATAATAAATTAAACTTACTTGCAAGATTTAAATAAAGAATTAAATAAAAATTCGTGCAACAACAACTCGACCGGTGAAGGCCCCACCAAGAAAAGTCTGGGAAAAATGAGAGTGCCAAGCCAACCGGTCCCATATTTTTCACTTTCTCAGTTAATGTTAGTATATTATTATTTTCTTACAGTTGTATTTTTTTAGGTTTCTTATGCGATGAAAGTCAAAATCCTGGACAACGAACGAAATTGGGTATCACAAGAAATTAATTTCGTAAACAAACTTTCCTATATTAATATATAAAATAATATATTTTATTTATATATATATATATATATATATATGTATGCATTACTGGTAGCTCGAGACTCAAAATCCAACGAAAAGCTAAGCAGACAAGTCACGCTACCATCGAGGAAGGTGAAGGAGAAGTCTGAGCTTTCCGCTCATGGCCCCGTACAGGAGAAGACAAAAACAATATCGCCGGATTTCGAGCGCGATGAATACGCGGTAATTTTCAACGTGGTTTGATTATATACAAAAATTAGTACATAAAAAATAATTAAAATTTATTATAAAAAATTAAGAACATGGCATCATATATAAATTTAATCAAATTATTAATATTTAAGATATTTATATTCATTATGTGAATGAAAAAAAACAATGGATAAAAAAATAATGTGAAAAAATATTTTAGAGGAGAAATAAAAATTAGATAAGATAGTTGATAATAAATGGATGATTTATTAAAGAGAAAGCGGATAATTTTTTAAGTATTTAATTATTTTTTATAAAATATAAAATAATTATCTTTATTATTATTATTATTAAATTTTTAATTAAAGTCAATAATTTTGTCCTAGCTCTACCTTATCTTGCGTTTCATTTCATCTTGAACAATCATAAAGACTTTTTCTATTATGGATGTACTACTAAAAATTTAATGCATAATCTTAGCATTTAATGTTTATTCTTGAATAACTCATCAATTTTAGTATTAAATTTAATCAATAATTTTATAATTAATATAAATATAAAATAATTTAAAATTATTATAATATATAAAAATAATATAAATATTATATTATATGTATATACAAATTAACAAAGTTTGCTTGCATTTATCAATAGATTAGTCACCATATCAAAGATTAAATCTCAAAAAAGAAAAAATCAATCTTGCCAACAAGTTAAAAATTTTAACTGATAAGTATTTACAAGCCCCATCACACTTCAAATTGACATAATCTTTCTCGACATAAAACAATTACCAATCAATTCCAGAAAAAAGAAAAATGGGTTTTTTTTTTTTTTGTTTTTTTTTCATAAAAAGATGAAGCATTCTAAGGAAACCAGAGGGTTCTCGAGTGACTCAGTGACCTGCTGCTGATCCAACACGTCGCCATTTCCATCGTCCTTTCTCTCACTCTGGCTCTCCACTGTCGCGGCACCAACTGGCCGCTTGTTATCGTTTATTTCAGTCACCGTCGTAGGACTCTTCTCGGCCGTGGCGCCCCTACCCACTCCGCCGGGTCTTCTGGTTCCTGGCGACCTGGACCTGGACCCCACGGCTAATCCCCTTCCTCGACCACGGGCCTTCTTATCTGGTGATGTGTCCACTCTTCTAGCTCGAGCGCCTGCAGGTTCACCATTGCTTGTCCGCTTTTTTATTACCTTTGCTGGCGACTTCTGTTTGACCTCGCTGTTCGCTTTGCTTGTTGCTTCATCTTCTTTCAGACCTTTTGTCGCTGAAGCTGTCGTTGTTGTCGTTGAGATTGTTTCCGCAATGCTGTAACTCTCTGAAAGGTGAGAGAGATCGGAGGTTTCTTTCCCCTGCTGATGTTCCGGAGCGGAAACCTCTGTTTGGGTTTTGGATGGTAGCGCGGGTGTTTCTGAAAGCACCAATACTTCTTTTATCACCGTTTCTTCTTCTTCAGGAGGAGGAGGTGGGGTCTCTTGAGGTTGTGGGACCGGTGGCTTCAGTGGTGAATGGCGGGGTTTAGTGGGGTTTGACTTCTTCTGATCGGCTTTGGTGGTGGTGGAGCTAAAGCAGCAGCCCATCTTCGGTGGTGAAATGTGAAAATGCTGATTGTTGTTGTGGGGGGCTGAAGAATGGAACTTATGGAGGGATTTTTTATTGTTGTTTGAAAATTAAACAGCTATCAAATTCATATACGCAAAGCTTTTTCTTCAGTAATGTAGTAAAGTACAACTAGAGACAAAAATTTTGAAAGAGGAAATTGTATCCAGCTTGAGCAACAAGCCAAAATGGCTGGCCGCAGGTTTGACCAAAGCCAAGGGAATCCTAGAGACCTAGACTACGGGTATATTGGCTAACAAGCAAGCAATCGTGGTGGGTACTTTAGAGAGTGTGAACCGGGAAGTTCCTATCATTCCTTGGCTCATTTAAACGTTAAAACTTTAAAATTTTAATAATTCGTCAAAATTTAAATTTAATTTAATTTAATTTAATTAAAAAAATTTTAAATTAAAATTAAAAAAAGCTTAAAAGGATACATCGAAATATATGAAATATATTAAGAGGAGACATATATATATATACATATGTATCAAAATAAAAAAAAAATATTTACTATTTTGTCCTAATTACGCGAACAACTAAAGGTATAGTTCAATTTTCCTGCACCTCCAATGTAGGGAATCCAATGCACTAAACGATGTTACATTTAAATAGCACCTTGTGGTGCAAAAAAACTATTCCGGTTTATGACTTAAGGAGGACAGGTTGAGCTCTCATTTATTTTTTTATTTTTTAATATATTTATTAACATTATTTTATAAGATTATTTATAAATTATCAAAGTTAAATTTATGGATGGTGATTAAAGATGTATTTGATTGAACAGATGAAAAAATAATAAAAGAGATCTCAATCTCACTAGAAGGTTCAAGAGGCCAAGCGAAATTATTTATTTTTTATAATTATTTAATTTTAAAAAGTTTTAATTACTTTAAAATATATATTTATATTTAATAGAATAAATAAATTTATATAATTATATAATAATTGTTAATTAATTAAAAAATTTAAATAAATATATAAAAAACATGTATTAAAATTCATAAATTATTACAATATATAAAATAATTTATCAATATATTTTTATATTCATACCCTTAATAATCATTTTTATTCTTATCTCATCGTTACTAATATATTTATATCTAAATAATATATTTTATTATTAATTTTAATTTTATTATTATAATAATTAATTTTATTAAAATTAATCTTACCGTAAGTAAAGTTGAATACGAAAGTAAGATTTCATGATGGTAAAAAAAAAGGAAAAATTCTGAATTGGCCCAAAATCTGACTAGGAGTCAATAAGATAGCTAATCAAGCCCAGCATCATCTCTTCTTCAAATCCCATCCGTGGCCCGCCAAGCCAAACCTCTTTCCGTCTTGTTTTACGTTCCATTTTTCCCGGCAAACAAACGCCCTTCTCTTCGTACCAAAAGCAAAACTACATCCACCCGACCCGACAAATCAAAACATATTGGCACCCCGGCCCTCTCTCATTGATCCCTTCTGGTCTCTATATTTTATCCAAATCTATCTTTTCTTCTTTTGTTCTTACTGACACTAAATTTTTCACCAAATCTTCTTTCTCTCAGTTTTTCAAGATTCAGATCTATTTCACGTTGTTTTAGTGTTAGGGATTTCATCTTTTTGATTCCATGAGTCGTTACGATTCTAATCCTTTTGAGGAGGAAGAGGTCAATCCTTTCTCGGTAAGTTCCCTACTCACGTATTTACGTATGTCCGTATCTGACTTTCCATAAATGTCAATACCTCCGATTGCGGATTTCCATTTGCGAGATTTGATCAGTATGTTTCCTTGATTTGGATGATTGATTTGCTTAACTGCTAGATCTGTTTCTTCTCCTCTGCCAATTGGAATTCTTTATGTTAGAATTAGTTTGTTTCGGTATGGAATTTTTTGTTTTCCATAATGTAGTTCTTGTAACTATGTTTGTTTGATTTTTCTTTCATTTCGTGAAATGAGAAAGTTACGGATTGCAAGAAATTGAATGTTAGAGTCTTAATATTACTATTTTTCTGAGATGTACCTTTTAAACGTGGACAGATTGATATGAATTTATTACGGTGATTTTTGCCTTTGTTTCTTATATGCAAATTTGTATTTGTGAATTTATCCTATATGGTGTTTCTTTGGTGATGTTGTTTACTTGTTTCCCTTAAGCTTGACAACTACAAACCTTGCCCTGGTATGTCCTAAAGAGGTATAAATGGTGATTTAGTTTGTGGAAGATGAATTGTTGGTGAAGTTCTTAGTTCTTGTTTTTTCTTACAATGATCTGTATGTTTCGGATTTATTGCAGGAACCAACAATGAGGAAAGGACCAGGACAATCAAATTATGATGGGGGTGACTTTTATAATACAGTGAGTACTTTTCCCCTATAATTGTCTGATTACCTCTAGCCGAACAATGTTTGATACTGGATTTAAATTCATGAGCACAACAAAAAATGGTTGCTGATAGAATACGGTTAACATGCTGAGCTCTTATAGTCTTATCTATGTGTCTGTAAGACTATAATGCATAGGTTGGTTGTGATGACTGGTGAAAGGCAATCATTGGTTTTCTCATGATGATCATGCCTTGACTTGATTCTAATTGTTGTTAATGGCAGTTGAATTTTGGTAGTTATTATGGTTGCAGTGATGTGAGTGATTGCCATTACAGGTAAAATGCTAGCAGCATTTGGCGCTAATGAATATGATCGTTGAAATACCTTGATATTTTAATGGTCTGAGTGGTGGTTCTACTCTTAGTAATGCTCGTGGTACCAAAATTCTTTTCTTTGATGAATTTGTAGATCTTCTCTGGCACTTCATTTTATCTTTCTGGATTTCAATAAATTCCTTACTTTCCCCACTTCTAAGAAGCTTATTTACAAGAAATGGAAATCAGATAGATCCAAAATAGGTGCTGCATCAAAGATCAAATTAAACAGAGTAAGGAGAGCAATAATGGAGGGATAAGCTTTCTTTCTCCTTGAGACTGTAGACATGGCTTGAAAATCTTGTATATCCTGATATTTAGGAAGATGGCTTTTCGAATGCTGATTGTAATAGTTATCCAATAATATTATTTGCACTGTAATTGTTTGATTTTTTCTAATGTGAGTGGTTTACTTTCTTATCTCTTGTATGCAGTTTTGCATATGAGTTGTGCTTCTGTATGCAGTTTTGCGTATGACTTGTTCTTCTGTATCCATGTTTCACTGATCTTGTGCAAGTGCTAACTATCTTGCTTGTGTTTCTTTTATTAATAAATTAAAAAATTTTAGAATCCTGCTAGTGTTCCTCCTGCTACATCAAGGCTTTCACCCCTTCCTCCTGAACCTTATGACCGTGGTGCAACAATAGATATTCCTCTTGATTCTGCCAAGGTATCCCAAAACTTTCCAGACATTGAATGGTCTTCTAGGCATGGTTCTAAACATTCTCTTTAAGCAAAAGACTCCATTTGATCATTTTTGTGTCATCAATTGTAGGGTTTAAAAGCAAAGGAGAAGGAACTTCAAGCAAAAGAGGCTGAACTGAAAAAGCGAGAACAGGTGATTTCTTGTTGTTTGTTTGTATTTGAGCAAGGCTGGCTGATGAATTATAAATCTGGTGCTTCCAATTAATTATTTGAGGTTTTTGATGTCAATGGTGAAAAGTTACTCCTTTGGTTTTGCATTGCAGTTTTGATTGTACATTTTTCCAAAGTAATTTAATTAACGGCACCTTGGCACTAAAATTAAAACTATGTTTTTGAATGTCAATTTCTAACAATATTTAACTTTAATTTATTTCTTTTCGTGAATGCCTCTAATATATCCTGTGTTCTGAATTCTTTTCTCTTTTCCACCAAAAAAAATTCTAAATTTTGCAATGAGTTGACCCTTAAATGTGAATTTGGAAGTCATATGTAACAAGTGTTATCTGTAGGTTACATTTCCTTTTACTTTTAGAATAAGTTATCCTCATAGTAACTGAGTGTTATCTTTATATGTCGCAGGAATTGAAAAGGAAGGAGGATGCAATCGCACGATGTGGGTTTTTCTTTTTGTTTATTATTGATGACTAGATGAGCTTGTGCATAATCAATCTGATTTTGCCATATGTTCTTGCCTTCGTCTTGGCAGCTGGAATAGTAATAGAGGAGAAAAATTGGCCACCATATTTTCCTATCATCCATCATGACATTGCCAATGAAATACCAATCCACCTACAAAATATACAGTATGTTGCTTTCACAACATTGTTAGGTGAGTTAAGATTAAGGTTTTTCTGGTTTTTTTGAAATAAGTTTCTATAGTTTTAAGTGTGGCAGTGCTTGGTTTTAGTTTTGGATTGTCTTATTCGTCCAGTCTATTTTTCTGCTCTATTTATTTCTCTCTGCCTCTCTTTTTAACATTTAAGCCTTGCATGAGCCTTTCATTTAAAGCGACGTGGATCTTGTTGGTTATAGTGTTCATTTCCTCTTATGTCTTGAGAAATGTCTAAATGCAAATTTATATGGTGCTCTACCTTCACTTATAAGTCTCTAAATTTATCTGGAGATGGACAGGTTTGGTTCTGTGTCTTTCATGGAATATAGTAGCTGTTACTACAGCCTGGATCAAGGGAGAAGGTAGATTTTGAAAGTTACTTCGTATAGTACTCAATCTTTATTTAATTGCTATTTTGGTATCTTTGATCTTATTATGAATTTAAATTTGTTTCAGGTCCAACAATTTGGTTTCTTGCCATCATATATTTCATATCTGGGGTCCCTGGAGGCTATGTGTTGTGGTATCGCCCTCTTTATCGTGCCATGAGGTACTACTTTTGGGTTATTCAATATTTGTTTTACATTAAAACTGTATCCATTTGTTATGAAGATTATAGTAGTTTTCTGCTATTATTTCTACCATCTTGACTTCTATGTTTTGAACAATGGAGATTTAGATCAAATGATCATAAAATCATGCTGGTTCTAGATGGTGAGAGATGATATTAGGATCCCTATATTTCAACCATGTACTGTTGGAATTCAGTTTCAACAATGTATCTGCAAGTTAAAATAAAAAAAAAGCGCAATGAGAATAATTTGGAAATGCCTCTTGTAATAACGCATGTAGATTTGCTTTATATATAAATTTATAACATATAAATATAATGTTTTATTCAGATTTTTAATCCGATCTTATATGCTTATGTTCCTTTTCCTTTTTTTACAGAACTGATAGTGCATTGAAATTTGGATGGTTTTTCATGTTTTACTTGGTAAGCTTATTGCTTTCTCACTGTAATTGTTTTTATATTAATCGAAGATATGTTGGGAAGTTCCTCATTTCCGACTCTTCTGTTCTGCCTTGCAGTTGCATATTGGCTTTTGCATCTTTGCTGCAGTTGCCCCCCCAATTATTTTCAAGGGAAAGTCTCTTGCGTAAGTTTGTTTGACCTTTTTCCGTCCTAGGAAAGTTTGCTTGTTGCAAAATTCTTTCAAAAAACGTTTTTATTTTGTTTAAAGAGAAGGTAACAATTTTGAGAAAGGGTGGATCTCGTGTCTTTTAAAACTTTAAGATTTCCATGATTTGGTTTGAATTATTTCTTTCCGAATATTTGCCACATTTTCTTCACGTTTACTGTTTTACACAATATTAAGGGGAATCAAGTCTGTCACCGTGGCTGCTTCAATTATGACTGAATAGATTTTTTACCATCTCTTAATTGTTTAGCCGGAAAATATGATTTTATCATTCACGTAGGAATAGCTTTAATTTTATATTTATTTCTCTATAATAATCAATGAATGATGTCTTTGTGGTGTAATTCTTTGTACAGTGGTATTTTGCCTGCAATAGATCTTTTGGGCGACCATGCTTTGGTGGGGGTAAGTTTCGAGCCATTAAGATGCCATAGTTAATTTCAGCTACGTAGTTATTGTATCAATTCTAGTTAGGATCCTGATTTTATGAAGTATATATCTTTTGTGTAGAATTATAGTAAAATATTTGTCCGGCTGTTTGCATGTTTCTGGTCTAGCAGTCATTGCATCTCTGAGAAGGCTTTGACATGTTCATGCTTCATTTTGTTTTGCAGATATTCTACTTTATTGGTTTTGGACTTTTTTGCGTCGAATCACTGCTCAGCATCTGGGTTATTCAGGTACCTTTGATTACCTTTCGTTACCTTTCCAGTGAAATTGCTCTGCTCTGCTCCGCTTTGGTTTCTTCTTAGCCTCTTGATTTTTCTCTTTTGAATATGCAGCAAGTTTACATGTATTTCCGAGGTAGCGGTAAAGCTGCTGAGATAAAGCGTGAGGCTGCGACCAGAACCATGATGGCAGCACTATGATACCGATTACCGCGATCGCAGGTTGACTTAAATTTCTCCTACACCATTACTTCACTCGTTCTTCCCAAGCCATTGGTGCCTTTCTTATTTATTTAATTGATGTGTTCTTTAAACATAATATTTGCCAAATGAAGAAACCTTGACAAATTAGATAAGCTGGATGCATTTGTCACAGTCCGGCACAGGCTTAGAGCTTGTGTCTCGGCCTATGACACATTTACATTGACAATCAAAGTTTGTGGTTAGAGAAGGCAGTTTCTTTTACCACATTAACAACGTTAACGTTGTTTTTATTCATATATAAAGTTATATATATATATATATATATATATATATATATATATAAATAGATTGATATTTATGCTTGGTCTCTGCATCTCCACATGACGAATTTATACAATAATTAGTTGTTACCCCTTTTTAAATTGAATTCTTGACACTTGTCATATGAGGTCCTGATTAGGGTGTAAACAAGACACTTGTAAGTTATTTGGATTTGGTTCAAAAAAAAAAAATTCGAATTTGGTTTGGCCATTGAGTCGAGCTTGAGTAATGGAGTCAGTCGAATTTGAGTATTTTAATACTTGACTAAGTAACTTGTGAGCTTAATTAAAATTTTCATTTTTAATTAATGCTAAAAATTTTCAATTAGAAGTTAAACATGAAATCGAGCACAAATAATTTAGTTTGAAATCATGCATGGGAAAAAGTTTATTTTTTAACTTGCTCTAGTTTTTTACGGATTCAATGTAGACTGAATTTGTACTTTAAAAACGAAAAGAAATTTAAATATTAGGTCCAAAAGGTATTGCTTATGTTTGCAAAATGGAGTTGAAATGTTGCATAAACTTGATTCAAATGTTGGTTTAAACTTAGTAAGTTTGTTACTTAAACGACAAAACCCTTACCTAAGATTTATAAAGGTGCTCAATAAAATAATTAAGTTGTTGCAAAATCCTTCAATTAACCCCTGCTTCAAGAAAAAACAATTGCATAACTTATTAAAATACTGTTGTGAAATATGAAAAAGACATTGCAATAATTATAAAGAGCATTACCATTTTTACTTAAAGGCATCAATGGAAACGCTAATATATAATGTTATTTAAAATAAAATCGTTGCTTTTGAATTTAAGCAATGATGCCATACATACCAGTCAAAAAACTCTTGCATAAAAGCTAATGCGACAAATTTGGTTGTCAAACAACAAATTATCTTCATCGGCTAAGGTCATTTCTGTTGTAGCATGGTATGTTAAAAGCGTCAGCCATGGATGATGATGATGATTCACAATCACATGTTGCCAAGACTATAACAACTAGGTTTAGAAGTTTGGGTTTGGAATTAGATATAACAATTTCTAACATAATACGATTACGTGATACGAATACAATATTAAAAAAATATATAAGAGACAATATAAAAAAATGATACGAATATATCATGAATATATATACGAATGTATCAAAATTTATATAATATTAATTATTAATGTATTAAAATTTATATAAATATATGATACTTTAAATACGATTATAACTTATAAAAAATATATGAATACAATAAAATATATAAATTACCAAATATATTATTTATTTGAGTTAGCTAGAAAAAATGATGAATAAAGAGCAAATGAAACATCTGGGCGGGGCTCCATCTACTCTGATATCAAGTTTCTTTTCTTTTTCCCTTTCACTTTCATTCCAAGAACGTAGTGCGAATAAATTAGTGCCGCATATATTTATAGATAGACAAATACATGATTGAACAGCCTAAGAATTCATCGCTAATTTTAAACATCGCTTAAATAACATAACATTAATTATCAGAGCTATCAAGTTGTTGAATGTTGATTGTTGAGACTTCCGAGAGTCACTTTCGAATCGTTGCCAAAAAATTGTTTTCCAACAACGTTGTAACGCAATTACACATGCAATTAGCTATTGCATTATAACTGGCACAATCCGATCAACCTTTTTCTTAGCTTGCAAGCAAAATTATTGTCAAAAAAAAAAATCGTTTCTAATTGTTTTCTAACATTAAATGATTTCGATTACGAGATATTATTTATTTTAAAATTATAAATTTTATTAATATTTTTTTAAATGACGTTTCAATAATAAAAACTATAGACTTTTGCTTCTAAATCAAAGTCTAACTTAACAATTAATAATGGTAGATCTTTTGTCCTCTTCATTACTATTTGTTCGTAGGACAAGGTCGGTGCTTAAAAAAATATAGTTTTTTTTATTAGATATTAGGTTTGTGACACGTTATTTTTGAAAATTAAAAATAGTAAATAAAAAGCAGCTAAATGTTTATGGTATGCAAATATACATAAATGACATTATGAATATAAAGTTAAAAGCAGTTTGTAATAAAAATAAGTTTGTAATTAATACGCATAATATCAGCGGGTTTTTAAAAATACGAACTCAATTAAATGAGTTGAGATTAACATCAAACTCAATCTTTTACGGTGTATAAAATATAGATGGGTAGGTTTTTTTTAAGAGTTTAATTTCTTAAATAATACGTATTAATATAAAAAAAATTAAAATATTAAAATATTTCTAATAAAATTTTATTATTTTACTTTTATTTTAATTTTTTAATAATTTTATTAATTAAATTAATATTATGAATTAAATGATATTAAATTAATCACATATTTTATATAATATAAATATTAATATTAATATAAATAACATTTTTAAAATAAAAGTGAACTTTTGACCTAACTCGGCTCGAAGTAGCTGCATGCTTATTCTATTTCCAAACTTCTCTTTACAGGTACTGGATTGCGTCCTAAGTCTGAAGCCACTTGGCATCCATCGCCTCTTCAATTAAATCGGCTGGACTTTTTGCTGGCCGGCACTTACTAGAAGTCTTGGGTCGAGTTTAGGTGCAAATTTTGTGGTTAGTGTCGCTTTGACTTAATATTCATTTAATAAAAAAATTTTATTTATATTTAATTAAAAATATATGAATATTAAAATAAAAATATTTTTTAAAAAATAATGAGCAGACTTATGGACCATATTAAGCTTACATAAAAGATATAAAAATATACCATAGCTTCGGAATAAGTTTAAAGCTCTATTTATTATCTTTTCTTTTCTTTTTCTCTACGTGTATGGCTCAAATCCAACTACTTTACATGTATCAAAAACCCACATGGCCAAGCTTTTCACACTTGAGCATGAGTGGGGAAGAATCTATTTATATTAATATGAAATCAATTTAAGGGTTAATTATTTTTGTAGTCTTCAAATTATAGATTAAATTTTAAATTAATTTTTAAATTTTAAAATATATTAATTAAGTTCTCAATCAATGCATTTCGTATTAATTAGTTCTCAATCAAATAAATGACACATGTCATGGCATGCCATCTTTCTTTTTTTTTTCTTTTACTTATTCCTTTATTTTTTTTAAATTTTATATTTTCTTTAAATAATTTATATTTGAATTATTGTGAAAATATAATTAGTTTAAAATTAATTTATAAAACTATTTTTAATTTTTTGTTTCTTTCCATTGTTTCTTTTTTTTTTCCATGTTATTATCTTTATAAATTAACTAAAACATAAATAATAATTTGTATTATAATTTAAATTAATATTACAAATAAGAATAAAATGTAAAATATTTATTTAAGTTAATTTTCTAAATTTTTTGTTTCTTCTTTATTATATTTTTCTTTTTTGTCCTTTTTTTCAATAAATACAAAATATAAATGACAATTATATTATAATTTAAATTATTTTTTAAAACTAATAATTTATTAAAAATATAAAATAATTATTTTTTTAATTTATAAAAATATTTTGAGTTTTTTTTTTACTTTTTTCTCTTTTTTTCTTTTCCCTTTTTATATTTATAAATAAAAACAAATAAAATAATTTGTATTATAAGTTAAAATTAAATTTAAAAGATGAACTAAATCAAAAAAATATAAATATTTATTTACATTCCCTTAATTAAAAATCATGTTTATTTATGTTAGATTGGTCGTGAGAAGTCAAATGTCTCTTTTTTGACCGTCGAAAATTAAAAAAATCCCCCTAAATTAATTTAAATAAATATTTTTATAAAATATTTTTCTTTAACTTTAATTTAATTTATATGATAATATTATTTGTTTGTTTTAGTATTTATTTATAAACAAAACAAAAGGAGAAAAAAAAAAGAGAAAAAAAATAAAAAACTTCATATATTTTTATAAAAACTAATGCAAATAAATATTCTTATAAATATTTTAATTTTTGTAACATAATTGTTTTTTATTTATTTATAAGGAGAAAAAATATAATGTAGTAACAGATAAAAATATAAAATTAAATTAAATATTTAACATTTAATATTTTTATAAATTATTTAATATTTACAAAATTAATTTAAATTATAATATAAAATTTTAATTATATTTTAGTTTATTTATCAAGAAGATAAAAAGAAAAAAAAGGAAAGAAACAAAAAAATTAAAAATATTTTTATAAAAATAATTTTTAATAAATATTTTTTATGTTTATAAATTAATTATTTTCAAAAAGTAATTCAAAACTATAATGTCAAATTTTATTTTTATATTATTTATAAAAAAGAAAAATATATAATATTTGAAAAAGAAAAATAAAGGAATAAATAAAAGAAAAGGAAAATAAAAAAGATGATATTAGCATAAGTTATCACAACATGTCACGTGCCATTTAATACCGATTCTAACAATTTTATTAACAGAAGAACTTAATTAATACGAAATATTAAAATCAAAGATTTGATTGATACGTTTTAAAATTTAAAGACCAATTTAAAATTTGATCTATAATTTGATGATCAATCAAGTAATTAACCCTTAAATTAATTTTATACACTTATATGACTTCTTCTAGGAGTAATATTTGATTGATCTGATTGTTGAATTTCATATTCTATTAACATATATAAATTATACTCGTCAAATTTTAAATAAGTTAAAAATATTTAATTATTTATTAAAAAAATAACTAACTAGGATTGATCGTCTCTCTATATAAGTGGCACTTCCTTACAAATTTTTCTTAACAACCAATTCCTACAAGTCTTTAGAGTTCTTCGAAGTTAAAAACTTCTATTCATAACTGACGAAGATTCAAAGCCTTGGTTAGCCATCTTTCAAAAGATCAGTAACTCCAAAAGAAATACCAGTGGGCGCCGCGAAAGCAAGAAACAAGAAGCAACCATGGTGTTTTTTTGTTTTCTGGTTGATCAGAAGAGGAAAGTAAGGAGAAGTAAGCCGGCGGCGGGGATTTGCTCGCGGTGCGGTGGAGGGGCAAGAGTAGCCGATATGAAAACTTGCACCAGGTTTTGCTACGTCCCGTTTTACTGGAAATCTTGGAGAGCAATTATTTGTACCTTTTGTGGCGCAATTCTTCGATCTTACCGTTAAAAATTCATGGAGTTCTTAGTTCTTACCTCTTATTATCCCCTTTTGCTTCTCCATTTTTAAATATTTAGTTCAAGGCCTGGTTTCCTCCTTTTCATTTCAGCTCCCATAAATTATTGCAAGCCATGGCAGTAATTAGAAACTGGACAGCAGGGGTTTAAATCGAGACTGTGCATGTATTTTTTACAATTAATTACTGCTATAATAAATATTATTATTATCAATTATAATAAATATTTATCATAAAAATCAATGATAAATGAAGTTGAAATGATAAAATAGCAACCACAACGACAAACATTTAAATCCTTGGAATTCTCCGGCATCCTTCGATCGTTTTTCTTCCTTTCTTTTTTTTTCGTTGACAGATCCTTTTTCCAATTAAAAGACGGCGGACGGGATTGGATATGAGAACCTAATTGAAAAAGAAGGACCGGTCTGTTAAATGTGTATATATTTTTTTGTTCCTAAGGGAGAGTCTGAAAAAAAACAAAAAAAAAACATGATTTTTTTTCATTAAGATCTATAATTTGTATTACGGAGATTAATTAATTCTCTCAAACTAATTAAGCTTAAAACTTAGATAATTTTTGTTTTCGTATCATAATCGTATATTTTATCTAGACCTGTTCAAGGGTTGAGTCACTCACCCAAGTCCGAAGGTCTGTCCGATATTTGGAAGGGTTTGGACAAACATATTGGGCTGGAAAAAATGGGCTTGAACAAAAGAATTAGGCCCGATTAAAAAATGAGCCAGGCATTGGGTTCAACTTTCAAAGCCTGAACCTGGCCCGACACATTTTACTATTACATTATACATATTTATTTTATATTTTATGTATTATGTAATTTTTATCATATAAAAATACATATATAAAATATTATAGTGTAAACTTTAAAAAAAGTTAAATTATTTATATTTATAAACTTAATAAAAGAAAATTATTAAATTATTAAAAATTAAATTTTAAAAAAAATATATTTTAAAAAAATAAATTATAAAAAAATTAATATGGGCAGGCTTAAACATGCTTCAACTATCTATTGACAAATATAGAAGGGCTTGGACAAAATTTGAGACCCATATTTCAGGCCGGGTCGGGCTTGGATAAGCATATTTAATATTAATACCATGCTTAAGCCCGACCCGAATCTAACTCGACTCGACTCATGAACAAGTCTAACTTTATCATGTCATAATCATATGTAAAATTTTTGTATATATTTATATCAATTTTGATACGTTTATAATTTATATTAAATAAATTTTTAAAATATATTCATATCGTTTTATATTTTTTTAATTTTATATATATTATATTTATATGATCATATTAAAATTATCAAATTTAATTATTGATGTAAAAGACTTTAATTATCGGCTTAATTATCCGTTCATATAAAATTAAATTGGCAGATACAATAAGTTAGTTTGTCATTAACTGCCGCATTTAAATTTGTACCCAAAAAAAAAAAGAAATACCATCTAAGCAATTAATTGGGGACAGGTGACAAGTTTTGAGAGGTGCCTGTGCCTTTGGACCCTTAGAGTCAGATGATATTTTTACGTAACAGTTACCAGCTGGACATATTGTTCTTGCACATGTTTGCCTCTGAGTTTTTATTTATTCTTTTACGATCATATTCGAGTTATATTAGTATTTTTTAAGCGTTATTTATTGGCATATGAAGGAGCTGATGGTGACTACACGCACGGCACTGCTGAAAATCATAGGGGTTCAAATTTCAGTCTAACATAAAAATTAGTTTCAATAATTTGTATATTTATTATTAAATTTATATATTTTATTATATTAATATAATTATATTAAAATATTATATATTTATATAAATTTTATTTATATACATTATATAAATTTTAAAATATTTATATATTTATATTATATTTATATTTTTAAATTATGTTTTATTATTTTTTTAAGTTTACATAGTATTTAATATTATTTAATATTGCATGGTTGCGTTATTGACACGGAATGAGTACGGAGTACGGACTCTTGAGATCCAACATATGGAACCAGTGCATCCAAGTGTTCACAAAATATTTTTAATTTAAAATTAACATCTTAACTAACATTAATTATTAATTAGTGTGATTTGCAATACAAATTTGGATTTTGCTGAAATGAATGCTTTAAAGATACTTTTAACTTAATTAAAATTCTATTTATAATTAATAACTTTTTTATTAAATGTTGTAGTCGTCTAATTGATGATTATGTTATGAATTTTAATATATTGAAAAAAATATATAAAATTTTAATTTTTTTTATCAAAAACTTATAACTTGGACCATTTCTTTTTATAAACGAGAATTATAAAAAAATGTTTCAATTTCGAGTAGACTTGTTTAGGTTGGGTGATTTGCTTAGCCTAACAACTCAAACTTGTATTGGGTTAAATTTAGGTACAAATTTTCATAGTTCAAGCTTCTACTTGAATTAAAATTTAAATAATAAAAAAATTATTTAAATTTAATTTTAAATGTTAATATAAAAATAAATTTTTTTATTTTTAATATTATTTTAAATAATAAAATTGGGTTTTGAATTGATCTAAGTTTCACCCAACTCTAACCTAAACCAAAAAAAAAAAAAAAATTTTTTTTAAGTCGAAGCCTGGCCTGCAATATATACCATGCTTTGGTGAGGGTAAGTTTCGAGCCATTACGATGCCATAGCTTAGTTCGTACAACATAGTTAGAGTAATCAATTCTATTTAGGATCCTGATTTTATCAAGTATATATCCTTGTGTAGAATTATAGTCAAATACTTGTCCGCTGTTTGCATGTTTCTGGTTTACCAGTCGTTGCATATCCAAGAAGGCTTGACGTTTCCATGCTTCATTTTGATTTGCAGATATTCTACATTATTGGTTTCGGATTTTTTTTTTTTGTGGCGAATTATTGCTCAGCATCTGGGTTATTCGCGTTCGGTAATCCCTCTTCTTTCATTACCTTTCCAGTGAAACTGCTCTGCTCCGCTTTGGTTTCTTCTAAGCCTCTTGGTTTTTCTCGTTTGAACACGCCGCAAGTTTACATGTATTTCTGAGGTAGCGGTAAAGCTGCTGAGATAAAGCGCGAGGCTGCGACGAGAACCATGATGGCGGTACTATGATACCGATTATAAAGGTTGTAGTTTGACTTGAATTTCTCCTTCACCATTGCTTCACTCGTTCTCCCCAAACCATTGGTGCCTTTCTTCCTTATTCATTTTATAGATGTGTTCTTTAAACATAATATTTACTGACTGAAGAATCTTGACAAATTGGATAAGCTATATGCATTTGTCACGACCGACACAGGCTTAGAGCTTATGTCTCGGCCTGTGACATATTTACATTGACAATCAATGTCCGTGGATAGAAAAGGCAGTTTCTTTTACCAGGTTAACAACCTTAACATTGTTTTTGTTCACATATAAAGTGTTACATATATATATATATATATATATATTTTACCCTTTTTTAAATTGAATTCCTGACACTTGTCATATGAGGTTCTTAGAGTGTAAACGAAGTACTTGTAAGCTATTTAAATTTGGTTAAAAAAATTTCAAATTTAGTTCAGCCATTGAGTCAAGCTCTAATTATGGAGAATTTGAGTATCTTGATATTTGATCAAGTAACCCATAAACTTAATTAAAATTTTAATTTTTAATTAACATTAAAAAATTTTAATTCAAACTTAAACTTGAATTCGAGCACAAGTAATATAATTTTCAGTCGTGCGTAAGAAAAAATTTATGTTTTAATTTGCTCTACTTTTTTACGGATTCAATGTAGGCTGAATTTGTATTTTAAAAACGAAAGGAAGTTTAAATATCAGGTCCAAAATGCATTGCATATGTTTGCAAAAAAGAGTTGCTTTAACTTGTAAAATGACGTTACTTTATAGTTTAAACTGTTGCATAAACTAGGTCAAAATGTTGGTTAAAACTTAATGAAGTTTGTTACTAAAGCGACAAAACCGTTACCTAAGATTTATGAATGTGCCGAACAAAATAATTAACTGCAAAATGCTTCAATCAACAGCTGCTAATTGCATAAATTTTTAAAACACTGTTGTGAAATATGAAAAAACCGCTGCAATAATTATAAAAAGCGTTAGTAATATATATAGTTTTTTACTTAAATATCAATGGCAAAACTAATATTACTGTTGCTTAAAATAAAATGTTTGCTTTTAAGTTTAAGCGATTATCCCATACATACTAGTTAAAGATCTTTTGCATAAAAGCTAATGCAACTAATTTCGACTGTCAAACAACAAATTATCTTCGTCGGCTAAGGTCATTTTTGTTGTAGCATGGTATGTTAAAAGCGTCAGTCATGGATGATGATGATGATGATGATTCACATTTTGCCCAGGCTATAACAACTAGGCTTAGAAGTTTGGGTTTGGAATTACATCCCATAATTTTGAACATAATTAGGTTATATAACTTGAACATAATACTAAAAATATATATTTTAAATATAAAATAAAAAAATAATAAGAATATATTATGAATAATATAAATGTATAAAAATTTATATAAAATAAATTATTAATATATTAAAATTTATATAAATATATGATATCTTAAATATAATTATAATATGTAAAAATATATGAATACAATAAAAATATATAAATTATCAAATCTATTTTGATTTGACTTAGCTAAGAAAAATGATAAATAAAGAGCTAATGGAACATATGGATGGGGTTTCCTCTACTTTGATATTAAGTTTCTTTCTTTTCCCATGCACTTTCATTCCAAAAATGTGGTGTGAATAAATTAGTGCCGCATATATTTATAGATAGATAAATACAAGATTGAACAGCCGAAGAATTCATCACTATTTTTAAACATCGCTTAAATAACATCACATTAATTACTGGAGCGATTAGGTGGTTGAATGTTGATCGTTGAGACTTTCGAGTCGTTGCCGAACAATTGTTTCCAATAACGTTGTAACGCAATTACGCATGCAATCAACTACTGCATTATAGCTGGCACAATACGATCAACCTTTTTCTTAGCTCGTAAGCAAAACTATTGCCAAAAAAAAAAAAAAAGGAAAATCGTTTCCAATTGTTTTCTAACATTAAATGACTACATTCAATTTGTTTGTTTTGAAATTATAAATTTTTGTCTAAAGATTGTTTTTTTAAGACAAGATATTTCAATAAAAGAAGGTAGACTTTTGCTTCTAAATCAAAGTCCAACTGAACAATTAATAATGTTAGATCTTTTGTCCTCAAGACTAATATTTGTTCGTAGGACAAATGGGCGTTTAAAAAAAAATATATAATTTTTTTATTAGATACTAACTTTTGTGACATATTATTTTTAAAAATTAAAAAATAAATAAATAAAGAACAAGTAGACGGTAATGGTGCATAAGTATACATCAATGGCGTCATGTACGTAAAGTTAAAAGCAGTTTATAATTAAAATAAGTCTATAATTAATGTACATGACATCAGCTAGTTCAAAAATGAAAAAAACTAGCTCAGTTTAGCAAGTATAACATAAAATTTAATCATTTTTATTATATAGGGTATAAATAAATAAACTTAAAAAAAAAAATTTTAAAAAATAAATATTTATATAAAAATAAATTAAAAAGCTAAAATATCTCTAATATTATTTTATTATTATAAGTTTATCTTGATTTTTCAATAATTTTATTGATTAAGTTTGTATTAATTTATAATATTAATTCAAATATATTCTTTATATATAGTACAGACATAAATATTAATATAAATAACTTTTTAAATATTTTAAAATAAAAATAAATTATTTTTTAAATAAATTTAAATTTAATTTAATTTAATTCAAATTCAATCTACAAAGTATGCATGTAGTAATATTCGGGTGAATGTGGACCCAATGGCCCAACCCTAAGAAACACACCATTTGCGACAAACACTAGAGGGTGGGACTGGATTTCGTCCCAAACTCAAAAGCCACGACATCCGTTGCCTCTTCAACGAAGCCGGCTGGACTTTTAGCTGGCTACCCCTACTATAAGTAATAGATCGAGTTCGGATATAAATTTTAATTAGTTAAATTTGTTTAAATTAATATAAATTATTATTTATTTAAATAAAAATTTATATTTAAATTTAATTATAAAAAAATATAAATATTAAAATAAAATAATATTTAAAAAATTATTTTATTTATTACAGAGTTAGAAATTTTCATAAACGCAATTAGAGTTAAAGTTAGAAGGATGACACATATCTTATTTTTTTTTCAAATATAATTAAAGAGATATGTGTTATCTCACTAACACTACTTGTGAAGCTTTTCAACTCTACTTACGATGCTTCAAATAATCATCCATAATATTTTGATATTTTTAAGTAGTAAAAAAGATTAACAAGTGAAGTTAGGTCGAATAAGAGTTTTAAAAATATTTTGATTGATTTAACTCATGAACAAATTTAATTTCTATTTATTATTTTTTCTCACTACGTGTACAGTGTAGGTCCAATTACTCTGCACATGTCAAAAACCCCATGTGGCCTAACTTTTCAGGCTCAAACACAAGTGCGAGGAAGGATCTACTTATATTAATATAAAACTAAATTAATTTTAAATACTTATATTACTAAATTAATCTTAACTTTTTATAAAATTAATATTTATTTAATCTAATTTTTATATTAATTTTTATATTTTATTCACATATATAAATTATATATATCAAATTTTAAATAAATTAAAAATTATCTTAATTATTTATTCCGCAAGAAAAATGTCTAACTAGGAATCCCTTGTCTCTATATAAGTGGCCCTTTCTTGCAACTGTTTTCATAACAACCAATTCCTAAAAGTCTTCAGAGTTCTTCAAAGTTTCTAACTGTTATTCATAACAGACGTAGGTTCAAAGCCTTGGCTAGCCATCCAGAGAAAAGATCAGAACTCCAAAAGAAAATACCGGGTCGGCGCAAAAGCAAGAAACAAGAAGCAACCATGGTGTTTTTTTGTTTTCTGGTTGATCAGAAGAGGAGAGTGAGGAGGAGTAAGCCGGCGGCAGGGATTTGCTCGCGGTGCGGTGCAGGGGCAAGAGTAGCCGATATGAAAACTTGCACCAGGTTTTGCTACGTACCGCTTTACTGGAAATCTTGGAGAGCAATTATTTGTACTTTCTGTGGCGCAATTCTTCGATCTTACCGTTAAAATTAATGGAGTTCTTAGTTCTTACCACCGTATTATCCCCCCTTGCTTGCTTTTTTTTTTTCCAAGTTCTAACAGTAAATTTAGTTGGAGTTCATAATTTGTAAGATCTCCATCTTTATACATTTAGTTCAAGGACTGTTTTCCTCCTTTTCATTTCAGCACCCATAAACTATTGCCTCTAAAGAACCATGGTAATAATTAGAAACACGATAATCAGAGTTTAAATTGAAATTGCGCATGCATTTTTTTACAAGAAGTTGTAGATAACAAGCGTTACAATTGTCATTTAAATCTCTAAGACTCTTCGGCACCCTAAGATTATTTTTAATCTCGACGAATCTTGTTGGACTCATCTCAATTTCTACCATTAAGACTTCCATGTCATAAATTTTTTTTCTGGAAATATTTTACCTTTAAAAATGCTCGAGAATGACCGTTTTCAATGAAGAAGAAGGTGGGAGGGGATTGGGTGTGACAACCTAACTGAAAATGAAGGATGGATTTGTTAAATATTTGTATTTCCTTTTTGCTAATGAAGAATTTAGGAAATGTATGGTCCTTTAGGGAAAAAATTAGTAATCTGTATTACGAAGATTAATTAAAACTCAAACTAAATAAGCCCACTTTATTGCAATTGTACCGGTGACGTAAAAGGTTTAATGATCTGTTCATATAAAACTAAATTGGGAGATAACGATGAGTTAGTTTGCCATTAACTTCCGCATTTAAATTTGTACCAGAAAAAAGGCAGAAATACCATCTAAACAATTAATTGCTGACATGTGACAAATTCTGAGAGGTGTCTGTGCCTCTGGACTCTTAAACGTCGGATGATATTTTTACCTTGACATCACCAGCTGGATATATACCGTTCTTACATGTTTGCTTTTAATTTTTTTTTTTTAAAGAAAAGTCTACTTATTCTTTAAAATTTAATGAAAAATACATTTATTTTTTTATAATTTGAAAAATACTTATTTTTTTTAAAATTTTGATAAAAATATATTAATTCCCCTAAGATTTATTTATTAAATAAATTTTAATTTATTCCACACATTTATCCTTATTAATTATTTATTTTTTCATTCTTTTATCTAGGATTTTTGTAACTACAAAATATTTTCAACTAATACTTAATTCAATTAAATATTAACTTTGAGATGAATTTATAAAATTATTATCATTTAAAATAAATTAGTTACCATTAATTAAAAGGTTTTAGTGATATGAAATTGATTAAAATAAAAAAATAGAGAAAAATAATAAGAAAAGGAAAATATAACCGTTGTTCAGGAGATTTTATTGAAAATAAGCATACTTCTATTAGTTTAAAAATCACATTTTATATCTCTAAAAAAATAACTAACATTAGCATGTCGTTAATCAAATTAATATTTTTTTTCAAAATTTACTTTAAATATTAGATATTCTCATTTTATTTATTTTTCTTATTTCTGTTTTTTTTTGTTTTAATAAATTTCTTTATTACTAAATTTTTTGAAATAATCTTGTTAATTTATTTCAAATAAGAAACATAATACATTCATATCAAAGTTAATATATCGGATTAAAGAGAAATTTAAAATATTTAACATGTACACTTGCATTAGAATTGAATTTTATCAATTTCTTTTAATGCTAAACTTTTTTAAATAATTTTATTAATTTATTTAAATAAAAAATATGACATATTCATCTCAAAATTAATATATATTATTGAAGATAAGTTTAAAATATTTAACATGTATTTGAATTAGAATATAATTTAATTAGAATTTAATTTTAATAGTAATTAA
>JBBYHM010221647.1:0-31176 GCA_038381775.1 Adansonia rubrostipa | reverse complement strand
AAATATTAACTCAAGATTAATAAAAATAATTTTTAATATTTTATTGTTTGTAAATACTATTTTAATATATATAATTTCTATATATTTTTTTATATATAGGAAGAGTCAGTTTCATTAAGAACATAGAGAAGAGCAACAATAAAGAAAAGAATAAAATTAGAAGTAGAAAGATAATTAAAATTTTTATTAATTATTTTAATAATTATATCTTTCTTTATAATTATTTTTTTGTTTTACTCTTTCTTAATAATTATTAGTTTACTTTTTTTTTGAAATTTTTTCAAAATTTATTTAGCCTGTATACTTGTGTTGGGAAATGGCCATATCATATGGAAATTTCCCAATAAGAGACTTATGTATTGAGAAATCGCTAAATAATTTGAAGATTTGTCAATTAAATTTTATAATTTTTTGTTTATGTTGAGAAATCGTCATTTGAAATGACGATTTCTCTCAAAATTGGTTTATTTTCGTAAATAATCTAAAAACGGCTTATTTCGGTAAATAAAAAAATTATATTATTTTAATAAAAAAGCCTAGAATTAGTATCACTTCAATCAAGCACTTTATAATAATACTAGAATTTGGGGACACTCATAAAGCGGGTGATCAAAAAAATAGTTTCTATAAAATGCGTGTGGGCATTTTTTTTTTCCATGGGTAGTTTCTTAAAGTAAAGTGAATAGTTTTCTAAGAAGTTATTAAGATTTTTTAAAATAATTGTAATTGAAAAATTAAGTTACTAACATATCCCCTATTTTATTATTTGTTATCATGAATTTACTCTTTTTTTTAATGTAATTTCAATAACTGAAGTCACTTAGCATATGACATAAAACTCATTTATTCCTTTTATAATAGTGTTAATTGCTATAGATAGATCATCAGTTTTAAGAAATAATAAGTTAAAAATTAAGCGAATAGTTATGTTTTAAAATTAAAAGTTGTATCAAAGAATGTGAGTAGCTTTTTTTTTTTAAAGTTATTTTTAAGATTAAAAGACTTAATTATCCCTAATTTCATTTTATATTTATCTTTTTAATTTAGCATTTATGTAATTTCTTAATCGAGTTGGGTTTATTTGGATCTTGGCACTAATTGAGTCATAGACTTTATATATGGTATAGATATAAATATATAGTATGAATTAAATGTTAATTTACTTCAAAGGGTGACCTAGTGGTTTTTATGAGCAAAATTTTTAAAATAAAAACAACATTAACTACAAAATTAGAGGAAATGAGGAGATCAACAATTATCTCCAAATGGTGGAAAATCTTCCCTAAAAGATTTAGAGGCAAAAAATTATCTCCAACCATTATTCTCTAACACTATATTCTTGAAAAGTTTTGAAGATGATATTCATCCTTAATACTATCAAATTAGGAATAATATTTATCACCAATATAGCTAATTCAAAGTAAAGAAAACTTTTTTATTATCTTTTATTTTGTTTCTAAAAATATTTTTATTTTGTAGTGATTCCAAATTGAAATTTCATAAATATATAATGTTATGAATATTAAAATCTTAAAATTGCATTTAATTTAAGCAGTCTTTGTAGTTGAAAAACTCTGCGCAGCATCCTGTTTCAAATCTTCATCAACATGATGGCTTAGACCCTTGCTTTTCCCGTTCTCACCTTCACTTTAATTTCTTCACCGTCCTTAGTTTTAAAGTGACGGAGAGGTCTAACGCTCCTACCACCACATTGTTATTCTAATAAAATAGTGCAGAATCCAACGGCGAGATGTTTATCTATATGTTTCACAATTTGTTATTCTAATAAATTTAAAATAATTTTTAATTAAATTATTAAAAAAATATAATTGATGAAAGTAATTTATTATTTACTAGTTTTAAACTCATGTCATGCACAAATAGTAATCAACTGACGTGATATCATTGACTAATATTTTACTATGTTTTTAAACTTTTTTGAAGTATAAAGTAATATTAATCAATTTTACAATATTTTGAAAAACCTTGCTTCTTAAAATTATTTCTTAAAATTATTTTATTTTGATAAAGATATAATTATTCAAGGAATAATGTGATTAGACTTACAAAAAATAAAAAGGGAATGCAGGCAAAAAATTCAGTTAACTTAATTAAAGTATTTGGAGAAAGATAATCAAACATTGATATACTTGGAGAAAGATAAAATATCAATAGATAAAATGAAAAAAATGTAAACAAAATGCTTTCATCGTAAATAATTGTTATAATAAAAGTAAATATCATAAACATATATAAGATAAAATTAAACAGTAACAAATACAAATTCAATTAATTAATTATGTGAAAAAATGTTTTCAAAGAGAAGAAAAAAAATTAAACAAATTAATTTATGATAACTAAGGTACTTTGTGAAATGGAATTGATAATTTCTAGATATGTGAGTAGGTTTTTTTTAATCTATATATATGTAAGTAACCTTAATATTAATAATTTTTTTAATAATTTCATTAGTTGAATTAATATCTGATAAACTTTTAAAATGTTTTAATAAATTTGGTTACATTTTAGAGAGTAAAATTTATTGGTGATTCATAGGTTTTTTTATCTATATTTTATTTTATCCATGACTTATAAAAGTTGTATTAACCATCCACCACCTTTATTAATGTTTCATTTTCATCCATTACCTACAAAAGTTATGCTTGTCATTTTTTATCTTTGATTGATATTTTTTTTTCATTCACAACTTTTAAAAGTTTGAAATACCAATATCCATGTTCTTTTAAAATATTTTACCGTTCATCTATCTATTAGTTAAAGTCAAAAAGTTATAAAATATTCAAATAAGCTTTAATTATCGAGTTACGTGACATGATGTACACATGTAAATGTTAAAAAAAATTTAATATCATGTACGTCAATTATTTGTATTTAAAAAATAAATTTATTTTTAAATAAAATTTATTTTTATGTGAAAAATAAGAAAAGATATTAATAATTGTAAAAGTTGAAAAATTGAATGCAAAAATTAATTTTAAAAGTATCAAATCATATAATTTTTTTAAATTTTTTCAAAAATTTATTTTTGAAAGATGAAAAATACTTTTATGATGTATACAAGCTATATGTAACATATTTTTTAGAATAAAATTCATATTTATTTGAAAAAATGAAGAGATTTGAGAGAAATATAAAAATAAATGTGCTTTTCTTTTAACAATTTGAAAAAAAATTGATTGCAAATATTGATTTTAAAAAATTGATAATTAAGTTTTGATCAAGTCTCCAAAAATAAATTTTATTTCAGCACAATTAAGTGTATTAATTTCATAAAGTATATGCATGCTATACAATATTTTTTAAAAGCTTAAAAAAATTGATGCATGTAAAGCAAATAAAAAATTGGAATATGAACTTTGTCATGTAACTAAATGGATATTTTGTTAATTTTTTTGTATTTTTGACTAAAAAAGAATAAATGATAAAATTTTTTAAAAGGTTATGAATGACTATTATTTTTAAACGTTACGAATGAATAAAATATAATTTTTAAAAGTTATAGATGAAATATACGTATTAATAAAGATTATATATGATAAATATAATTTTTGAAAGTCATAACTGAAAATGAAACCTTTCTAAAAGATTATGGAGTACAAATGAATTTTACTCTATTTTAAATAGGCATTTTTGCTAATTTAAAATTTTGATAGAGTTTTTACCGTTAAACACGTATATAGAAAATTTTGATTATGAGCGTTAACTTTAATGATTCTTTTGACATGTTGTTGATGTTTTGAACTTTATAACCTGCTTTGAAATTTATCAAAGAAAGAAATATAACATGCTTTGAAATTTATTGAAGGCTATGGACAAAAATATATACTTATATATATAAATTAAGAAGTTTTAATTGAAAATCAATCAAGAGTAATAAAAATCAAATAACCAATATTTCATTTTCCATAAATTTTTTATTAAAAAAACTAAATTAAGAAGTTTTAATTGAAAATTAATCAAGTAATAAAAATTAAATAACCAGTATTTCATTTTGCATAAAATTTTTCATGGACAAAAAAAATATATTAAGAAGTAAAAAAAAAAACCTAAATTAAAAAGTTTTAATTGAAAATTAATCAAGAATAATAAAATTGAATAACAAATATCTCATTTTGCTTATATATGTATATATATACATTGTAATGATAAAAACTGTACCTTAAAAAATAATTAATTACTTTAAGGGTGCATCTACTAAAACTAAACTTCGGGACACCAACTACATGGGTGAAAAGATTATCTTTTTTAAAAAAATATTTTTATAAAAAATGAAAAGATAAATATCCAGAAAATATAGGTTTCTTTAAAGCGATAGTTATTTTAGAAGTAAAATGATTGTGCTATTTTTTTATAGCTTTTAGAAGCGGAGAGTTTTCAAGAAAAGGTGAGTGGTCGAGAAAAAAAAAAGTAAAACAGTTATGCTTAAAAAGAAAATAATAAGTAATTAATTTTTAAATTAAAAAGGTCATAAATATCTCTAATTTTATATTATTATTAATATTTTTAAATATTTTTAAGTAATTTTAATGATTAAGTTAGTTTTTGGTTAACTCTTGATATCATTTCAACTACTCTTTTTATATTAATAGAGATTAAAGTTATAATTAACCTAACTAACCCCATTTATTCCAAAAAATTGAGAAATACATATCATATAGATTAATAATAATTAATATAAATACAAGGCAACTTGTGTACATTTTTTTATCTTTTTAATTACACAAAGGGAATTAAAAGGAGGGTTTTTTGATAAATAATTTCAAAATATCAGTAATTAAGTAAATAAAAATAAAAAATAGCTATAGAGGTATGAAAAAAAAGCCATGAAAAAACATTAATGATGCAAAAATTTTGAATTCTTAACTTTCTTTGGTAAAGATCTGAAGATACGAGCAAATAAAAAAAGGCACGCTTTTTTTTTTTTTTTCCAAAAAATGATTTCAAATTTTCAAAGAAATCATTAACTTCCTTCCAAAATAGAATGTTGGTCACTGTTTCTAACAAATGATCAGTATTAAGTTTAGACAATTTCAAGTTAAAAATGTGTAATAGTAATTTTGTTATATATTTATTAAAAAATTAAGTAGGTCTGAATTAGACTATTTATTGCTCGATCGAGCGGTGATTCGAAATTTTGTGGATATCTTTACACAAGTTCAGTTAAGTCAGCTTGAAAGTCCGAATTACTAGTTTAAATTTAAAATATTAAAAATTTATTTTTTATATTAATAGTTTATGATTTATAATGAAACTTAACTAAAAATATTTTTTTATTAATAAATAGTAATACAAGTCTAGGGATGGAAATGGATGCTGACTCAGACATTGATATTATAATTCTAGTATAGATGCAAAAGTAAACTCTTAGATATTTATTATTCAAATCAGTATTTAGTAAAATGTAAATGTTATTTTGTAAATGTAAATATTTATGCTTAATAAAAGACTTGAACCTTAATTTCCAAGATTAACCATTAAACACTTTACCAGGTGAGTTAATTTTAGATTGTAAAGTAACATACTACTAAAATTAATATATATCAATTACAATAATAATTTAAAAATATTTTTCACAATAAAATATAATAATAAATTAATTAATTATGTTAAATATTTTTATTGTGAAAAATATTTTTAAATTATTATTACAATTGATATTTATTAATTTTTGTAGTATGTTTATGTTAAATAGTTTTAAATTTTAAATTTTAAATACGTTTGGTAAATTTATAAAACAATGTTTGATAACTTTAATCAGCATTATTAGTTAAATCACTGTAATGACAAAATTTATTTCATCTATGTATTATATATTTTAAGCTCCTGTTGAGAGTTAATAGGGGTATAAAAGACTTTTTCACTCACTGTTTCGTTTTCTGTTAGGAGTAAATTGAGTATTTTAAACTTTCACAATTAATTTGATTTGTATTTAATTCCTCTAATAAATTCCATTTTATATTACTATGAAAAAGAAAGAAATTTAATTAATTAATTGTGTTTTTGTCATTACATTTGTTTATGATTTACATTTATTGTCTTTTAATTTCTTTTGAGTGTATATATTTAAATTGAATAGGAATAATTTGCATACTTTAAATTGAATAAATTAGGTTAAAAATTTATTTCCATCTCATCTCAAAACCTATTAATCGCTCATTATCATATACGTTACTTATTTTTTAACAGTTCTCAATTCTTTTTTCATATATATATATTTTTTAAAATTACCTGTTAATTTTCCATTTATTTTCATTCTGCGTTTCTTTTTTTCCCTTTCAATTTTGCTTATCATTGTTTACTGTATTGTATAAATAACTTTTAGGTTGTTTTGATGCATATCAAAATTTTTTTAATCAAATCTCATCCCACTTACTATCCAATCTGATCTCTCAACAATGGGTATTTGTTTTCTAAATTGTCTTTTATATTTTTGAATTTAGGTTATCTTCAAACAGTTTTCATTATTTCTCTCTTCTTCGGATAATTTTCAAAAATTTCTCGGCATGTTACCAGTTTGTTTGCCAGTCAAATTGGTTTCTCAAAGTTTCTATGCTAATGTCTACTAACTTGTTGCTTCGATAGTAGCCTTTCTTAATTGGATGGACAAAGAGCCTTTAAGATGTTTTTATGTCTTAACATCTTGGTTAGCCAGAAATCTAACTGTACATTAAATTACATGACATTGATCTTATATATATATATATATATATACATATTTTAGCTCCAAACTGGAGTAATTAGTTAAATTAAGCATTTAACTCTTATTATTCTCTAGCACTTCTTTTTAGTTTGGAATTAAAATGAAATGATTAGACTTGATTATCATAAATTTAGGTTTTTAGTGAGGAACTAATTAAGGTTTTCTTCTTGGTGTCTTTTAAATTTTTTAGAACTAATTAATTATAATTTTAATTCACTAATTAAGTCAACAAATCTACCATAGTTCTTAATGGATAACCCCAATTTAAGTTTACTAGTACATCCTAATAGGGGATGACCATACTTGTTTAATTTATCTATTTCAACTTGGATGTCCTGAGGCGGGCTTGAGAAAGTTTTAATATAAGAAGTAAGGATTCGCAGATCCTTTAGACGTAGAGCACGCAACGCTTTGAATCCAAATACATTATCCACAATGAAAGTAAACATATTAGTAACAGAACCTTCTTTAAAAAGGTCTAAGGTCCCCCAATATTTAATTAGCAAATATTTTAACGTTATATTTTTATTTGCAAATACATTTTTTTCTTGACTTTTTTTTAGTTGTGCTGCAGGTATGAAGTGTTCTTTTCCACTATCTCACAGCTTCATACTTTTCTTTCCCATCTTTTTCCCTTCAAATATTTTACCATTTCCATAATCACATAGGTCTGATGCTTTGGCAGCAAAAATCATCTAAAAATGCCTACATATTTTCAGATTTCAATCAACATGAGTTAAACTTTGGTGGTACAAGGGAGAAATTTAAGTGGTAGATTGGTGTCAAAGAGAAAATAAATAAAATTATACAAAGAAATGATAGAAGATAAAGAAAGAACAAAATATTATAGAAAAGACATGGACACGAGAAGGGCAAACATCAATGCATGAAAAAAAAAAGTAAAAGGTAATGTAATAATGAATGATATTACTGGTGTTAATTGATTCCGAAAGAAATTTTTTTTCGCTATATTTTAGAGATGTTTACCTTTTAATTTTTCATGACAATCAATAAATTCATAAAATTGTATAAAAATAAATTATTGAAAATATGTATATAGTTTTTGTACAAAATATGTATAAATTATTCAAAATACATAAAGAAAGTGTTATTTAAAACTTGAATTTGCTTTACTACATTGTTAATCACATGTACTCAAATTTTTGGCCAAAATAACTATAACTATAACTATAACTATAACTATATATATATATGATATTTTGGCTTGATTATGCTCGCTGCAAAGCACAGGCGGTTTAATGCAATTTGTTTTTTCCAGAATTTTATTTAAAACTTTTGTTATGTCACATAAGTTTTTTCTATTATTCTTAGAACTGGGTATTTTTTTTTATTAGATGCCCAACTTAATTTTATTTGTCTGTCGTGACAACTTAATGTGTAAATTTCACGTATAGTCTCTTATATTATACTCTGTTATAATTTAATGCGTAATTTTTAAATCAATTCATTTGGATCTGTAACTTTCTTAAATAGTTTATTTTGATCTCTTCCACAGGTTGTTCCATTAAGATTGATTGATGCCTAGGTTTGTCGTTTAGTTGGCCCACCAAATGTATATTCCATTGGCATCCCAAATAAACATCGTGGATAGGAAATTTGGTGAAATATTTTGATCAATTAAATTAAATATCTAATTAGTTAAATGAATTTATTTGGATATTATTCATGCAAGTTAATTCTGATTAAATTTCATTGAAAGTCCAATTACACTGTAGTTAGTTTGGCCTGAAATTACTGACCAATATTAAACAATTAGGGTTACCAAAACCTTAGACTACGCCAATATAAAGAAGTCTTCGTAGAAATTGGGAATCAATTCAAAAGAAAAGAAAACCTTATCTTCTAAAGAACTTCTCAAGAGTCCAACATTTACCGACCATCTGTATATATTTTCAGCTATTTTTATTTTGGTAAATAGGAATAGTTTAGATAGTTTTAAAGAAGATGATTGTGTTTCAAATTTTAATAATCTTTCAATTTAAATGAGTTTCACCTAGAAATTCTGATTCAAAATTTTCATAGGTAGAGATTTATTATTGGGATAATAGTTTTAATAAATATTTTTAAAAATAACTAAATGGAATACCATTGTTTTAAAATATAATAAAAATTAATCAGGGCATCTATTTTGTACTATTTATATAATACATTATAGTTTTTAATTTATAATAATGCTATAGAATTATTTTTAAAAAAATTAATTGATTTAAAATAATCAATTCTGAACCAATTATCTCATAGTAATATGTATATTATCCTTTTTATTTTAGGCATAAATTAAATTAAAAATAGAGTTGTATGCAAATATTATGAAGTCGACCCTGCATCGTGAGATTATATTCCTAGTTTTTTTTTTTTTACAAAAATGACCTTGTAACAAGGTTACCTACTCATGTTAATTATAACAAATATTAAAATATAAATTTTTTCTAATATGACATAAATATAGTTATCATAAAACTTGATATGTTATATTTTGTTTTATATATAATATTATAAGGTAATCACATACAAATTGTATATGATATAATATATGTACTAATTATATACTATATATAATTATAACAATATAGATTATATATGATTACTAGATATTTATATATTATAATATAAAAACATATTATATCTTGCAAAATCAATAGTTATATAAATATGTATAATTGTAATACATTATATTTATATAAATATTTTATTATAATATTAAATATAGATAATATATATTATATAACTTTATTTGATATAATATAATATTATAATATATAATACTATGATAGCATTTGTATACATATGTGCTAGCAAAGCAATACTATCAATAGTATTAATATATTATACTATATGACATATTATTATAATATTACGTAATATTTCAATTAATGTATAGCATATGATGTAATATAATAATATATGTTGTACATTACATTCTCCTATATTAAGTAATGATCGTATCCTATATCAAGGATCTACTTGTAGTATGATTACTATATATAATTATAACAATATAGATTATATATGATTACTAGATATTTATATATTATAATATAAAAACATATTATATATTACGAAATCAATAGTTATATAAATATGTATAATTATAATACATTATAATTATATAAATATTTTATTATAATATTATATATAGATAATATATATTATATAACATTATTTGATATAATATAATATTATAATATATAATACTATGATAGCATTTGTATACATATGTGCTAGCAAAGTAATACTATCAATAGCATTAATATATTATACTATAAGAGATATTATTATAATATTACGTAATATTTCAATTAATATATAGCATATGATGTAATATAACAATATATGTTGTACATTACATTCTACTATATTAAGTAATAATCGTATCCTATATCATGGATCTACTTGTAATATGATTAATGACAATTATGCTATATATATTATTTGTATTTATTAAAAATTTAAAGTTACTATCTATAATATCATAAAATCTTTGATTGAGTTTAGTGTTTACAAGTCAACCATAATTATTTTTTTATTTTAAATTATAAATTTTGTCTCTGATTTTTAATTTAAACACTAAATAACAAATGAAGCAAAAGATATACTAACTGCTGAGCATGAGATTCAAAACATAAAAATCACATACAAGGAATAATCAGGTAGAGAAGAGAAAGATGAGAGTTGTGTCGAGCGAAATAATTACTAACATTTTAAGAACAGAGGAAAAAATAGAAATAAGTGGATTAGAAACATCTCCTAAAATACTTAAAATAATTTTTTACTAACTAAACATTAATTAGTTGAATATAAATGGTTATTATTAAATCAATAAAAAGTTTGGATGGTAGTCTTTACTAAAATATAAAATCTATCAAACAGTTTATTATAAAAAGTTATGAATAAAATGTGAAACAATGAATAATCTTTTATTAATATAAATTTTAAAATTTGCTTCAATTATTACCCAAAACATAAATTAATTTTTTTCATGAAATAAATAAATCATACCCAAAATTCTCAAATCCAAAGTTAAGATTTTAATAAATTCATAATTTTATCTTCTTTCATATGTATAAATATTTATATAATAAATTAATAATATAAAATATATTATAACATGAACATAAAATTAAAACATGTGTTACATAATTAAATATATAAATAAAATGAACTCATGCATATTTATATATTAATATTATAAAAGGAAAGGGGCAAAGCTAAGGTTTTGGGTTCTACAGCTCCCAAATCGAATGTCTCAACTGCACCACAAGACGAGATGACATGACAATGCGGAGTAGTGAGTTCTGTCGTTCCCTCTTTTGTTTGCTTGCTATAATAATTCTTTTTTGAAATTTTACTGTTATAATTATTCTAACATTATTCAATATTATACGAAATTGTCGGATGTTGTTTCACTTTCATTTTTTAGTTATTTTATTTTTATTTTTCCACAATTCAAGAAGCCTATTTTCTTCTTTTGGGAATCTAGAAATATGCGGTACCAATTAAATTTGTTTAATTTGCTTTCCAAAAATCAATTTTTACATTTTTTTTCTTTTAATTTTGTTGGGTTTCAACGACCATGTGCATTTCTTGATTGTCATATAAAAGTGGAACTGTTTATCTCAGCTCCACAAAACACCCTTTCTTAGAATGAAAATTTGATTGTTAATATTAAAAGTTGAGCATCAAAGATTCTTTTGGCATTATTTTTTTTGATTTTATATTTTCTAAAAAAATTGAATTACTGAATTTAAAGTTTTTAGCAGATTTAGATATTTGATGGATAATATTATTTAATTTGAATTCAGATAGTAATATGCAAAATTAATGCAGATAATAAATAGATTTAGATTTTATGGCAATTATGTAAATTCATTTATTAAAAGAAAAAAAATAAATATCCGATCCATAGCCATTCCAAATTAGAAAGCATTAGTTCTTATGGTTACCATAGAATAAATCCTAATTGTAGTCTTTACCTTTCTATATAGAAAACTTAAATAAAGAAGACAACAAAATATTAGATAAATAAGACAGTGACAATAGCCAACCTTCATAAATAAAGAAATTATTAAATAAAGAAGACGACTACAAAAGCCAATAGAAGTAAGAACCTACCTCATTAACCCAAGTAGAGTGAGTTGTTTTAATTCACAATCTCCCATATTTTGTCTTTTCACTCTTTTTCACTTTAGAATCAATATTAACAATTCACCCATTTTCTCTTTCAAATTAAAAATTTTAAAAAATTATTTTGGAACTCGCCATTTGAATAATTTTTACTCTGCACATATTTATAAATTATACATGTTCCTAAATATTACAAAGCCAACATAGACAAATTTGAAAAATCTTCAACAGGTTTATCTTTCTTGTTGATCATTGCAAAAATGTATGGTATGTGAAGATCTATTAAGAGGCTAGCCAAAGGTGGAGTGCAATAAATAGAAAATCAAATTGCACGTTTTAGATAGTTACGAATGCGGTGTCTTGACGAGATGTTTGAGTTTTTGGGAATCAAATTTATTTATTTTTTAATCAATATTTTGATATGTGGAGAGATGTAAGTTAAAGATTGATTGGTAAATTTTGAGTTTGGCTAAGCTATTGACATAGTAATTGTCCAACTTAATGTCTATGCATTAATAAGATGTTTTGAGATAAAAAATACAAAACCATGATATATACTTTAGCGTTTTCTTATTTCATTGCATTCTTCTTCCTTTCTGTCTCATATAATACAACCTTCAGCACCTAGATTTAACACTTGCTCATTTTCTTGCCTTTCTAGTTTTGCTTCGTCAAAGTCTCTCTATGCCACTTGTTCACTTTGAACCCTTACTATCACCGCTATTTCACAATATACCCATAGCCTTTCTCAATTATTTGGCATTAGAGAATTTAACCTTTGAATTGCGAGCTATATATGTATTTGGAGATTTATTCTTGGACGCAGATAACAATAAGTATCTTGAGACAATAGTCAAAGCAAACTTTTTACCTTACAGAATTGATTTCAGAAGAGTTCCAATTAGCTAATGATAACAAACACTATTAGAGAATAAATAAGTCACGTATAATATCAAACATCCCTAAAAATCTAAAATTATGTAAATAGAATCACTAATGCATACAAATTACAAAACTACAATGATATCAACAAGGGAAGATCTTTTGTCTTAAGGCTTGACGGGTAAACTGCAGCATGTTCCATTTTTCCAATCATCACCTTTATAACCCTCTATAGAAATGAATAATGAAAACTCCTAATAAGTTAATACATGTTGCATTCAAAGCCTTAAAGTTTCACACTTGTTTATATCTGAAAATTTCAGCTTATGTAAGTAAAATAACTAAATAATTTTAGTCAAAGAAAGTACTACAAGTATAGGAATTGTCTATTTAGTTACCTTAACATCCATTAAAGAGGTATAGATTCCCCTCAAAACCTTCAAAATACATTTGCAAAAATACTAAGAGTAATATTTTGAATTAACACAATTACTCTACTGATCCTTATATGCAAAATTTTCAATATCTATCTTTGCTTTGTTACAACTTTTATTCTTGATTATCTATGATAGTTTTACTGTTGATGACATGATTGGTTAGAACTCCTTCGATATCAACTTCATAAGGTAAAAAGTTTGCATTAACTATTGTCACAAGATAGTTATTGTTACCCCATCTGGGAATGAGTCTTCAAATACATATACAGCTTGCAATTTAAGGGTCAAGTTCTCCAAAACCAAATAAATGAAAAAAGCTGTAGGTATGATGAGAAACAATGATGGTAATAAGGTTTAGAATGAACAAGTACTAGAAAAAGGCTTTTTTGAAGTGAAACAAAAAAATAAAAAAATAAGCAAGTGTAAATGCCATTGAATCTGGGTGTTAAAGGTTGTATTTTGTGAGATAAAATGAAAAAAAAGTGTAATGTAAGAGAAGAGAAAGATGTATATTTATGGTGGCTTTATATTATTTAAAAACAAGCCACTATTTTCTTGATTAGAGACAACTACAATTCTTGTTGTCACTCTAACTACTGCTATTGTTGCACTACCATTGTTGTTGTTATCAGGAAATTTAAACCTAATTTAAAATTTAATTTTTTTAAACTGTAAAATTACCATTGAAATGTCATGCCGAATGCTATAAAAAAGTAAGTATAATTCATTAATTAAATATCAAATAAGATAATAAAAGTCTTTGAACATATAAGTAGGCATGCTAAATCCCATCACGTATGTATTTTAAAAATAAGGTAATAACTCTATAATAGACATCTCCAATTTTAATTAATGTAAATACAAATTTTGATTTTAACTTTAATTATGTGCCAATTATGCCATGTCATTAAACCATTACTTTTGCGTTAAATTAGAAAATTAAATTAAAAAGTTGATAAAATTATTTACTTTTCAAATCAAATCGTGATTTTTTGAAAACATTTTTATTGTGCATTTTTTGTACAGTTTTACTTAAAAAACAAATTTTGGCTTATATCGTAACCAAAATCGCCAAAACTGATAAGTTCTAATTATTTTAAGGTAATTAACAAGATTTACAAATGTGAAACCTAATTAGTTTATTTAAGAAAAAAACTATAAATGATCATAAGTAACACAATTGAAAAAACTTTGAAATAATATTTTCATTGATATGATGTAAGAATTATTTAATTAAAAAATTTATGCAAAATAAAATATTGGTTATTTGAATTTTATTACTTAATTAATTTTCCATTAAAACATATTTATTTAGATTTTTGTATATAAAAAATATATGTATAATAAAATATTGTTTATTTGATTTTTATTACTCTTAATTGATTTTCTATTAAAACTTCTTAATTTAAATTTCTTTAGTTAATAGTCTTTAATAAATTTTAAAACATATTATGTTTTATTTTTTTAATAATTTTTAAAATATGTTATAAAGTTTAAAATATTATTATTAAAGTTACCGTTAATAATAATTTTTTTAAATTTATTTGGCAATAAAAAAAAGATGCCAAAAATAGAAAAATAAAGCATTGTTTACAGAGTTTAAAGAATAACATGGTCATTTCACTTGTTCAAGAGGAGTAGTTCAAAGTTTTCAAACTATAACCGTTCTTTTAAGTTGTCGGAATACCTTAAATAATTTTTCAAAAATTACTATAGTATAAGGATTTTTATCAAAATTAGTTTTAGTGTTTTACAAAGTTTTAGGAAGCTAAAAGATAGCAATAAATAAGGTGCTTTGATTGTTAGAAATTGTAATCATTAAGCTAAAAATATTTATTTTTTTAATTTTTATCTTGCCTTGAAAAATTTTTTGTTTCCTCCGTCTTAAACTTACAATTTTTATTTTTTTAGCATTAAATAAAAAAATAGAAAAAAATATCATTAACATTTTACATATATAAAGTAAGCATTAAATTAAATGATTTAAGACTGAATTATTTGTCGAACTTGTAAATTTTGTTCTAAAATAAGTGGTCTTGTACAAATATTTAAAGCTATTTATCTTGGCTTAGATAAAAAATTTTATATTTTAATAAAAGCTTTAAACATTATAATTAAATCTCAACTTAGCCTAATTATTATATAAAAGAAAAAAAAAACAAATCTTTAAATTTGAAAAACACTATTTTATGTGTCACATAACATTTTAAAAATGAGATGTTATGTTTGGTTGAAATTATAAAAATTTCATTTTAAGTAATGAATAATTTTAGATATAAGAATAGTTATTTTAAAATTTGTATACACACATTTGATGAGTCTTACATTAAATCCTAAATTATAAAATATAAAATATTTAGTTACGCTGAGTCGTATATTTAGCTATAATGAGTTATACATTAAGTTATAGTCATTCGTACATCTAGTTATGGTGAGTTGCATATTTAATATAATCATTCATACATTTAGTTACAGTGAGTCGTACATTTAGTTATAGTATTTCGTACATTCAATTATAGTCATTCATACATTTAGTTACTATTTTTATATAGTAATTCGAGGTATAAATTTTTTATTTTTACTATTTTTATATAACAATTCAAGATTTATATAAAATATTTTTTATTATTTTTAAATAATTTTAAGGTAGCCAAAAGATATGAAAAATTAGGGTAAAATAGTAATTATAGTTTTTAATTAATAATTCTAATAATTATTATTTCCTTTTTTAGAATTAGTTTTTTCCACTTTCTTTTTTTAATAATTATTAATATATTTTACTTTTTTGGAATTCTCCCTAACATTTAACCTTAATATTTTCCATTTTTTTCATCTTTCTTGTTCGCCTTTTCGGCGGCTAACAACGATGATGTTAGTATTTCATATAAAATATTTTTTATTTTTATTATTTTTTAAATAATTTAATATAAAATGTTTGTAATTTTTAATTTTTAAATAGTAATTTAAGATTTAATAAAAATAATATCATTGAAATTCTAATATCTAAAATTTTTAAAAATTTCATGTTAAGTAATTAATAATTTTATATATTAGAATATTTATTTTCAAATTTGTATACACACATTTGAAAGTTAAGCAATCTATCAAAGCATAAAAACTTTATATGTAAATATATCAAATTTAATATTTCTGAATTTGTATAAAAATATTAATAAGTTAAGCAACCTATAATAATGATAATAATAACAATAACCACAATAACGAAATTTAACTTTATGTTAAGGTTTAAAAAAAAAACTTTAATTAAATAATTGTAAATTTAAAACTTTTATAAATTATATTACTTTTATTTTTAAATCTTAATAATATTAATATTAACATATTATAGTATTTCAGTTGCGGAAATAAATTTAAGATAAATGTTTAGGGTCGAATATAAAAGTTAAATTAACTTACAATTAAATGTGTAGGCAAATTTTTTTATTTTACACAAGCAAGTTGGACACAGATAACAAGTATTCTTACTAGTGAACCAATATACAGACTAACTTGTTTAAAAATATTATTTAAAATAAAATAAAATAAAAATATTTATCAAAACAAACAAGTTATTTGATTATTAATTCTCAATTTAATTTATCTAATCTACCGACTTAAATAAAAATATTTATTTAACAATTGCCCACTTATTTAAATTTAAAATACTAATTTAAATTAATTAATTTAACTAGTTCGATTTATTTTTTGCTATTTTATGGTTTTTTAGGTTATAAGATATAAAAAGATATTCGTATCAATTCAAAGAATTGGACAAAAATTAGCAAAAAATAAAAGTTAAATAATTCACATGTATTGCATTAAAAGTTTTTTTTTTTTTTTTTTTTTTTTTTTTACAGAATTTCGAAGCGATTTAAGGCTAACATTTCAATTTCTTGTGTGTATTAAATTAGAAACTTATGTAGCCGTGAAAATTTTTATATTAAATTTTATATTTTAATTTTATATTTTTCTAAATAGTAAATTATTTATTTATTTTTAACTATTTTAGTGAAAAGAACTATTAATAATATAATAATATTGAATATACTTCTTATAAATAAGAAATTATACTAAACAATTTATATTTTATATTTTAAAATTGCAAAAGTAATTTATAAATAATATTATCTAAGTTTTATATTAAATATTGTTAAAAAATAATTTAAAATTATTAATAAATATTAAATTTAACATTTCTAAATATATTAAGTTTAACTAATAATAAATTAAATGTAATAACTTTTCTAAATATATTTTACACTTATATAATTTAAATTAAAGCAAGCAAAATAACAAAATAAGTATCGCTTTAAAAAAAATGCTTTTTTCGTGCAGGTAACCAATTTTCACATGTATTAGAATCAAAATTCTCAAAAGTTATCAAGTTTTAATAGGTTTTAAATAATTAAGAAAATAAATAAATGATCATAAAATGATTAATTAAAATTTTTTAAATAAATATTTTAATTTATACGATAAAAATAAATAGTTAATAGATATATAAAAATGATTTTATTAAAAATTTATTCAAAATAAAATATTATTATTTGATTTATTTAAAAAATTAATAAGTAACGGGTTTCTATTGAAATCTTGATACCGGTAAAACAGATTATTAATTAACATTTTTTAAAGGATTATCCAGCCAATTCTAATTACGGTGGACTTGTTTCAGAGATTTAATATAATCATGCACGGAATGAAAAAAAAATGAAGGTGAATTGAGAAGCTCGAGATAAATGAAATGTATACTTTGGTACCTTTTTTTAATGTATTCTTTGGTGCCTTCGTCAAGCCCCTTCTCCTAAATCTCCTTTCCATTTTTTAAAACGACAAGATTTTCTAAGTCAAAGCCTGTTTCTTGCATTATCTTATTAGTAATAAAGCCATAGTTGGAAAAGTCTGGCCTTCACTTTATAGCAATAGGCTCTACCTTTAAAACAAATGTTTAAGTTGTCTTATTTTATATAATGGGCCTCATGCCCTCAGTTATTCTTATCTCTTTCACAAATCCATCTCTTCCCTTTCTCTAATCGTTTTCTCTCTACACACTCTTTCTCTCTCACTAAAATTCTTTTTGTTTTCAATAAAAAAATTAGAAAAATAAACAAAAAGAAAAAATGGGAAGCTCGGTAAAATAGGAGATGATGATCGATGTCAGTAGGTCGAGCAGAGACTTTCATCCTTTTAATTCCAACCTCTTCTTCGAATGTGATCATTTCTCACCTATCACGGCCCTGTATCTACGAAGCTAAGGCATATTATCTCTTAACTTTAAAGATGCCTCGACCTAAAGACTTCGAATCAGAATCAAGGCTCAGTCTCTTCCTATTAATTTATTGGTATTTATTTGTACACTTTGTTATTTTATTTTAATGGCATGATGTGAAAATGCTTCTTATTGGTTGCTCTATTTTTTGAGTTTTAGATTTTTGTTTCTTGGTTGCACTATTCTAACATTAGATAGAACTCGGATGCGGAGAGAATTGTCAAATAAATAAGTATCTTGCTATTTTTTAATGAAAATTTTTAGTTTTATGTAATATAAAATTCATGGGCATATAATAAATATGGTGACTGATGCGGAGACGATTTTTTAGTTTTAGTTAAAATTTTATTAAATCTTGTCACATGATAGTTGTGTTAGGAATTCATTTTATAGGTTGTAGGATTTTGTTTTTGGTTTGTTTAAATAAAAAAAAAATCTTCATCATCTTATACCCATATAATTTTCCCTGTCTGAAGTAATTATTTGAATAAAGAATGAGAACGAGGGCATCATAGTATAACTTCTAAAATTATAGCATGAAAGCAAGGCCTGAAGCAGTTATAGGTTATGATTATATAGTATTGTTTTTGGAATTTTTATTAAAAAAAATAAGTAGCTCAATTAAAACTTTAATATCCAAAAGATATCCTATTTTGAAACAAAATAACAAGCATATGAATATAGTATTTGTTTCAAAACAAGGTAGTTACTACAAATAAATTGTAGAAATGCTTAAATATATGATATTTGAGGTAATATTTTCCCTATACATAATGTATTTTCCATTAAGCTAGTGTTTGTAATAGATTTAGAGTTTTTATACTTCTGGCAGCATCAAATAAGAAAAGGAGATTTACCAAAAGCTCTACTAAATCAAACAACATTTCTCTTCCTTTTTTATGCTTTTGGAAATCTATTCTTTTTCACTTTCATAATTTGGCTAATTTATACAAATCTATTAAATTTATGAGTTATTAGTTACGAACTAGTTCGAGTAAGTTAATTGTAGTTTTTTGTTCAATGCTCATCTGAAACATTTCTCTTTATAATATCAGTTCTTTAACTTTGAAGATATGAATCTTTGTCTTTTCTTACACCCCTTTTTTATATAACAGGGCGAAAATTTGTTACAGGAGAGTTAACTTGCTGTAAAATTTTCATTTATCATACCGTATATTGTTTTTTTCCTACTTGCTTTTGTTATTTGTTTGTTTGCTGCCTAAGAAGTTAAACATAAATCAAAAGCAACCAATAAAAAGCAAAATGATAATCTTTTTTCACACAAATTTTGTTTATTTACTCAATAATAATCATTTATTGCAAATCATGATAAATAATAAATATTTTTTTTCATTGGTTCAATTTGTAATTTTTTAAAATTGTTTTTTTCAACATGCTTTAATGGAAAAGTTATTCCTTTTTCTTACTAATAATTATTTATTACAACAACAATAAATAACAATATTTTGGTTTATTAGTTTATTTTTAATTCTTCCAAAATTGTTTGTGTCGCCCGTAGTAAAAAATTAGCCTTGCAATAATGGAGATACGAACGTAACACCAAAAAAACTAAAATAACGTATAGAAACACGACATGAAAAAATAACATCAATATAATAAAACATGAACATGTTAAAACTTCTATAACATAAATTATTAAGATACCAAATAACAAATTAAATACGATTATGACATTAAAAAAATACATAAATTGATATATATACATGAATTGCCTAGTCTAAAAGTTCCTTATTTCCTTAAATAATTATTTTTCATCAATCGAAAATATTTTTTTCCACAACCCCTCTTTTTCTAATTCCATTAAAACATTTTAAAAAATCAATAAAAAGTAATCATTTGCCATAAATTGTAAATATTTTTAATTCTGAAGCCCATATTGTAATTCCCTTAAAATATAAAAAATAATAAAAATAAAAAAAGGACAGTTGTTGCTCTCTTATTCTCCCAAGCTACAGTCTCTGACGGGATACTTTTAATCTATAAGAAATAGATAAAAATAACTTAAAAGCAAACCCCTAATTGATTCTTCCAATGGGGCCACGTCAACAAGTTTTTTTTTAAGTTTTTAAAATAATTATGACATATTATATTTACACTTTTTTTTGTACTATAATCGTATTAAAATACATATATATAAATTTGGACACATTATATATAAATTTTGATACATTCATTTATTGTATTGTGTTAGCTTTTTTTCTTGGTTTTGTATTGTGCTTTAGTTTTTTTTTTTAATTCATATCATGTCCAAATTGCCATGTAACACAAATTGAAAGTTATTCCACCAATTGTTTGAATAATTGAGGGAACAATTATTCGTTCCTTGGCAAGCAATTGTTAATTTTTCTTTAATTTGGTGTTTATTGTATTTATATTACTTTTGCGTTATATTCTAGGTATTACATATATTAATTTTGATGTACTAATAGTTTCTGTTATATAGATTTGACATGTTTGTGCATTTGTGTTGTGTTAATATTATTTTTGGTGTTATACTGTGTTTTAATTTTTTATATCATGCGCAGAATTTTCGGTTCTAATTAGCAATATTCAAATACCTCATAACCTTGTGTCGTAATTATTTTATAAATTTTAATTAGTTTGTCTATTTGTATTGTTGTCACGTTATTTTTTCAATAGTGCTCGTGTGTGACACTATTCAAATAATATTTAATTTTGTGTCACATGTAATATAAATATTGATTTTTTTTAAAAAATAAAGTTATACTAATTTTTTTGTTTTTTAAATTATTGAATAAAATTATTGCATTGAAAAATTATTGTTAAAAATAAAAATATTGAATGATAGTATAAAATGAATTAATGTAAGTAAATTTTTTTTAAAAATGTTAGCTGATGAAAAAAATATTATTGTGGTTAAATAGTAAAAAATATTATGTTAAATGATGTTGTAAGTTATGAGTTATTGGATAAATTGTTAAGTATATATTTTATTTTTTTATTTCTTAATATGAATACAAATGATAGATATATGATCTAAATGAATTAAAATTTCATATCAATCTTATATTTCTACATATAAGGTGATATAATGAATTAAATTTATGTTTTTATGTTAGATTTGTGTTATTTTATATCTATACCTTAGCTTAAATGTTATCCTCAATTAGATGAAAAAAAAGTAAAGCAACATGAAGATTCAAATTATTTAATAATTAGTAAATTAAACAAATTAAATATGTACAAATTATTTATTTTCATTAATTTTTAATTATGGTTTACCAAATTGATTAAATAATTATGGAAATAAAGACATATGTACATAATACTTAGAAGGTAAATAAACAAATAAAATATTTATATTTTTTAAAACAAATAAATAGCAAGTAAAAGAAAACTGATTAGTTTTTTAGAATAAATAAATAAATAGCAATTTGTACGCTGACCTCTTTCTATTTTTTAATAAAGAATTCGACTGTTCAAAAAATAATAAATAAAAAGCTAAAGAAAAAAATTTATTAAAGTATTGCCTTTAATCGATAGTATTATTTAGATGCGCATGATTTATCGAACTAATAGAAAATCAATTGAACTGGTAAAAAATTATTAAAAATCAAGAAAAATTGTTAAGCTTATTTTTAAAATTTTCTACAATTTTTTAAAACCTTTTAACCCTTTAAATTTATATTAAAAATCATACTATTTAGTCATATATATATTTATTAAATATTTATTATATTTAATACTTATTTACTATTAATTTCACATATTTAATATTTAGAATTTTAATACAATTGGCCGCTTCAAATGGTTTGACCTACATTTCGGTTTTTAAACATGAGATAAACTATACAAAATAGGATAATTTTTAAAATAAGGTATAGATGTCTAAAATTACTAAATTCAATCTAGACAAACAGTAACTTTAAATCATTATAGGTACATGACACAAAATAGAGAATTATGTGAATAGTGGTAATCAGACTTGATAATTTCGAACATAATATGAAAAAAAAATTAAAACTTGACATGACTCAAGAATAAGAGTGAACATGCATAAAAAAATTATTAATGCGTCAAAATTTATATAAGTATATAATATCGTGAATACAACTATAATAAAAATATAACATAAATACAATAAAAATACACAAAATAAAAAGAATCAAAGGCTTGCCTCAATGTTGCGAGCTTTAGTGAAGCAATCCCTTAAATTATATATATAATTATACATATATATATATATATATAAAATTTAAGGGATTGCTTTAGTAGATTGTTATAGATAATATAAAAGGTGTATTGAGAAAACCAAAAAAATACATTAAATTTCATATAACTAATTTCTTTAATGTAGAAAGTTCATCAGCTGATCTAGTTTGGTCTTGTTTAATGTATTGATTAATTAGCTTTCTTATAACTTGCTATAAAGGGACATGTCTTAAGCTTCGATGAACAAATCGCATTGTTTAAGAATACAACCATAGACCACTTGAAGGAAGAGTTCCATGTTGCACAAAAGCTTTCTCTTTATTTGTCAAAATCATTGTTTTTTATCCATATTGGAAGCAATGGTTTGTGCTTATATTGGGATTTCATGGAAAAGCCGATTGGTGTTAATAAATATGCTCAATTCCTCTCAAGAGAGCTGTCCAAATGGTTGCAGGTAAATTTATTTATATAATTCAATCTTATGTTTATTATTAGTTTTTTAATTTCTTTGGAATAAACTAGACTTATCTCACGATAAGTTCAACTTGACCCTAATTTGATTATGATTATTAGTGATATAAATTAGCTAAGATTACTATTTAATAAAATAATATTTTTATTTTAAATTAATTACAAAAATATATAAATATTAATATAACATAATTTTTATTATTTTAATATATATAAATAGTGAACTAAGGTTGTCGACTTGGAATAAATTTGAATTTCAACTTTTTTGAGCTAGGCCCCGATTTGGTATGAATTTCAATTTCAATTTTTCTAAGCCGTGGCCCAATTTGTCAAAATAAATGGTGTTCATTTATTTACCCATAAGAAAATAAGAGAACCTGTTATATAAAACTCAATTTGCTCTCAATCTGTTTACAGATTGAGTTCTTCATTTGATTTAGTAAATTTAATCCGAATTAAATTAAATCCAAAATAAAATTTTCAAAATTGAATTGGGTCCGTCTAATTTAAATTACCATTTAATTTAATTAAAAATATACTAATATAAAAATAAAAAATTTTTTAATATATTCTAAACATTTAAAATTTTATGAACTATTTAAACTTAACCAATCTAACATGTTTACATTCGGCGAAAAATCCTCTAATTACGACAGATAATGGCACTATTGACCTTTGTTAGTTGAATTTTGTACCTTTTATGCCTATCTCAGAATTAAATCCAAATTTTATTTTGTTTTATTTTTCTTTTGCATAGGCGTTGTACCAACTTGGTGCACGAAAGTTTTATGTAAACAATGTGTCACCATTGGGTTGCCAACCATATAGCATAAACAAGATGAAGCCCAAGACACAATGCTTTGAAGAGCTAAACACAAACATATGAACCTACAACAAACTCCTTCTAGGTTTACTAGCAGATCTTCAGTCTTTCCTTTCATGATCCAAATTCATTCTTGGAGATCTTTTCAAGCTTTTTGAAGATGTTTTTTCATCTCCAAGCTCATATGGTTAGTTTTATAACTTCATTTTAACTAATCAATTTATTACAAAAATTTTTTATACAAAGAAGGTTGCAATCTAAAAATAAAAAAGGGTTGAAGATTGGGACTAGAATTTAAACCTGCTAAATGACACCTTGTAAGAGTAGCTGCATAACCAACTGAATTAAGCTTTGCATTTTTATTCATTATAATCTAATTTTCATGCATTAAATGACATATTTATCCATTAGGGTTTGAAAACATAAATAATTCTTGCCGCATTAATATGAATAGAGATGGAACAGGATCCTGTGCACCTAATTTATCACCATGTGATGACAAGAAAATACAAGTGTTTTTTGATCCATTTCATGCAAGTGAGAGCATGCATTTCATATAATCAAGGAAATTCTTGAGGGAGCTTCTTAATCTTACTAGCATGGTGGCTTAAGTTGTACTAATATCTTGTTACTTAGTTTATTGAGCACATGCAAGTGTCACTTGGTCATCCTTCACATGTTAGTTAATTCCAAACAAGCTTTTTTTTTCTAATCCTTTTCTGATAATCGTAATGAAAAAAATATAAAACTAAGTTACATATCTATGAAAGATTACGTTAGGTTTTTTACGTGGAGTTTTGATTTTTGCTTTAGACTTTCTTCAAATTTTGTATTCTTTACCCAAATTTAGGGATATTTTTAGGGTTTCATAACTATGGTTATAAAAATCTATCATAGTTGGCACACATGTATTATTATTGTTCTCTTTGAAAATAGTAAAAATTTTTATAGCTCTATAGACGTACGTTAATTCGTTGAACAACGTAAAATCTTATCTTATATTTTTTTGTTTATTATTATTATTATTATTGTTATTATTGTTGTTGTTGTTGTTGTTGTTGTAGTTTCCTTACAATTTGTATTAGAGCAAGGTTTTGTGATTCATTAGGAATGATGGTAGGAGAATAAAGTGTTAAGAATCAAAAAGTTTGATGACACATATTTTGGGCATTAGAGGATGTAAGTCAAGACTACTCAACAAGAAGAAACTTTAACTTCTGTTATTTGTGGAGAAGCTAAAAAATATACCAGCTTCAGATTGGACACTTCTTGATAGGTGATTATTATTATTATTCAATTAAACTTGTCAAAATCGATTTACCATAATATGACCAAGGAAAGACCTTGACAGAAATGATGGTGGTTATATATAGGATGTATGAGAAGCCATCAATGAATAATAAGATGCATTTGATGAAGAAGTTGTTCAATCTAAAGCCTAGTCAGATTTCAAAATAAAATAGTTCTGTAAATGTCGAGACTAAAATTATTGACAATGCTTTAGTTATTACAGTTCGTAACTTAATTAATGATTGGATGTTGGATTCAAGTGCCTCATTCCATGCCGCCATAAATTAGAAAATCATTAAAACTTATGTTGCAAATGATTTTGGTAAGGTATACTTGTTTGATGGGCAAGCTTTACAAGGTATAGGTCTAGGTATGTAAGAATCAAGAAACTGAAATGTTCTCTTAGAGATTATAGAAGGTTAGGTACATTTCATAGTTGAAAAAAACTCTGATATCTATTGGTTTCTTGGATGATAGTGGTCATTCCATAAACTTTGGGGTGATGAATAAAAGGTATCTAAAGGTTCAGTGGTGATAGTTCATGGTAGAAAAATAGTCATTTTATACATGATTAAAAATCCTAGGAACATTCTCATTGTTGTAAAATCGAATGCGTACACAAGTCTATGGCATTATAGGCTTGGAAACATGAGTTAGAAAGTGATGAAAAAACTTTTATTAAATGGAAAGCTATCTGAACTAAAGTATGTTAACTTGTGCATATATGGAAGCTATACTTTAGGAAAGTAGAAAAAGCATAATTTCTTAACTAGTGGAATGACAATCAGATTGAGTAAAGTAGAGCTTGTATAAACAAATTTTTAAGGTTTTTCCTAATATCATTTCTTAAAAGTTCTTGGTATCATGTTACCTTCATCAATGGCTTTAGCAGAAAGGTATGAGTTTATTTTTTGCAAGATAAATTTGATGTTTTTTATACATTCAGAAAGTAGACAGCCATGGTTGAAACAAAGATAGGTTTAAAGTTGAAATGCTTAAGGTCTGACAATGGTGGAGAATATATTGATGGAGGGTTTAATGAGTATTATGGTGCAAATAGCATCGAGATGGAGAAAACAATCATTAAGACACCACAACAATAAAGTGTTGTTGCAAGCATAAATAGAACAATTAATGAGCGTGTATAATGTTGCCTTCCTTGAGTGTTATAGGCAAATGTAGGTAATGTAGTAATTCATTTGATAAATCATGGTTCATCAATCTCTTTGGAGTATAGATTGTCAAGAAAATTTAGAGTGGAAAACAGGTTAAACTTTCCACTTAAAGGTTTTTGGTTATGTTTCTTATGTACATATTGATTGTAATGATCATAATAAACTTAAAGAGAATGCTAAAAAATGGTTTCTTAATTGGCTATGGAAATGAACAGTTTAGTGTTCTAGGATGATCAAAGTTAAAAGATAATTAGAGGTATGGTTTTTCATGAAACAACTTTATATAATGATAAATCCAGTGGCAATATATATCTGTCAGATTAACTTCACAAAATGTGAATTTTTCAATCTAGTTATTGTTCAGTACATTGCATAAGAGTGGCCAAATAGTATTATATCTATTGCTCCATAAGAAGATGCAAAATTTTGGTATTGACTACTTAGATGTTTTCACTCTAGTTATGAAGAACACTACAATTTAACTTGTACTAGGACTAGTGGCTGGTAAAAAGTTGCATCCTAGATATGAAGATGACATATCTCCAAGGTGACTTGGAGGAAGAAATCTATATGCATCAGCATGAAGGTTTGCAATACACAGAATAGAAACTCTTGTCTGTAAATTGAAGAAAAGATTGCATGGTTTGAAACAAACTGTGAGAAAATGATATAAGTAATTCGATAATTCATGGGCATTATTAGATAAAAAATGAATTGTTATTATTTTAAACATTTTAAAAATTCTTATTTAATCTTATTGTTTTGTGGGGATGATATGCTTATTACAGGATCAACAATCTAAACAGTACAATTGCCAGAATAGTCTATATTGAAGGATTTGGAAGGTGCCAAGAAAATCCTTAGAATAATTATTAGAGATAAAAGGAAAAGTAAAACTTTCAAAGGTGGAGTATTTTAAGAAGGTTCTTAGTAGAATGAATATGGATGCTCAACCTGTGAGCAAATCATGGGAAAGTTATTTTAACCTATGTGAAGATCAATTCCCTAAAACAAATCAAGAGCGTGAGCGTGAGTTAAGTTCCTTACACCTCCATTATTAGTTCTCTTATGTATGTTAACAGTATGTACTACACTGAATATTGCATGTGCAACTAAAGTTGTAAGTAGATACATGAGTTATCTAGGAAAACAACATTAAGAGTTCATGAAGTGGATCTTTAGATACTTAAAGGGCACTTCAAGTAGTTGTTTGTGTTACATTGTATGTGATTTAAAGCTAAAAGGTTATATAGATACTAACTTAGCTAGTGATGCTGATAATAGTAAAAGCATTATAGGTTTTGTGTTCACTTTGGATGATATTGCAATATCACAGGGTTCAAACTTGCAAAGATTGTAGCATTTTTAACTATAGAAGCTAGATATATTGCTATTTTGGAAGTAGTGAAAGAGATATTTTGGTTACAGACTTTTTATGGAGGAGTTAGGTAAGAAAGGTGATGCAGGTGTTTTTTATAATGACAATTAAAATGGAATATTTCATGCTAAGTATCCAATTTTTCACTCTAAGACAAAACATATTCAGTTGGAATATCATTTTACTCTATATCTTCTTTATGATGATCAATCCGAGGCTATGAAGATTTATGGAAGGAAGAACCCTTCAAATATGTTGACAAAGGATTTTGCACTTAACACATTGAAGTTCCATGTAGCTCTGATCTTCTAGCATGAAAATAAAAGGCTTAAAGCTATAGAGGGATGGACAAAATTCGACTCGATAAACCAATTAAAATTTTAAATTTTGAATTAAATAGTTCAATTTTTTTGAGTTGTTTAAATTCAGTCATAAATGAGTTTGATTTGTTTAGTTTAGCTCAAATATAAATTGTGCAATTCGAGTTATTCGAATATCCAAATAGTATTGTCATCTAGGATTAGATCAAATGTTTAATTGAGTTTGAATATTATAGGCCCAAAATGCTTAATTTTTGAGTAATTAAAAATATAAACTAGTGCAAATGAGTTATGTTTTGCGTTATATTTTATTTTTAAGCTCATGTATAAATAAATCAAAATCATATAAAATTGATACTAATTAAAAATTTTGGATAAGTAAAATATTTTCTAAAACTTCTGTGAAATTTTACTATTTTTATAAAAATAGTTATTAAAATTAGTGCCAGTATCTAAAAAAAATTCAAGCATATCACAACTCCGAATAAAGTATATCACGATTCCAAAAAATGTATTGACTAAGTCTACCCAATGTATATTTTTAAACATATACATAAAAAATAAAAGTACTGACTAAGTCCAAATAGCTTATCACATCTCACAAATTTACATTATTTTAACTAAATTTAAATATATTCATAAAAATAAAAGTAATATAAATGTATATATTTCAATTAATTGTATTTCATTTTTATTAAGCAAATTGGAGAAAACTTCGTGCATGGAATTAAGTTTAAAAAAATTTAGCCATTAACCTTATTGATTTTTTTTAGTTTTACATAATTATATAACGAATTTCATGTGTCTCAAATGAATTTTATAGGGCTAGTTTTTTCATGCTTAAATATAATTAAAACTTTATTTGAACTCAAATAAATTTATTTGATTCAACTAGACTCAAATTTTTTTACTCAATTCGATTAGATAAAATATTAAATCAAATTTAATTGACAAAATAAAACTCATCAACTTGAATAATTTAATTTTTTTCACTCAATTCTATTCGATTCAATCGAAGACTCACCCTAGCAAATATGGTGGTGAATACTGAACCACATAAAATTTTGTCTTTTTTTCTCTATCATCATCATCATCATTATCAGCTTACATTTTGGAGAACCTATTTTCTATTTCAAAGAAAAGGGAAGTTGAGATGGTACTAATAGGTTGGCGGATGACAAATTCGAATTTGATCATCAAAGAATTCTTTGATCTTTTTGAATAAAATATAATTATGAAAATTGAAAGAAATTATTAAAAGGTTATTGGATGATGAATTTAAAAGGACTACTAATTTTATGGTGAATACAACAATAATTTATTAAAATATTAAGTTTTCGATGTTTATAAGCATGGCTTCTTTCGATTCCCCATTTTAGTACACTGTAAAATTGTTAAAAATCAATAGCAGAAAACTTCCAAATTGCTAGAAATTCATAAAGAAAATTATGTGCAGCAAATCCATAAAGCTAAACACATTTTAAACTTATTATATGTTGAAAGTCGATGTCAGATCAGCCTATAACAAGTGATACTAAGCAAATATTCAATTGTCATTGTCAATGGGCAGTATAATTCTGTCTCCCAAATGGTTAGTAAACTACGAGGGCGTATTCAAATATGCGCTTGATATGGGTAGTTAATGCTCCACGTTTTGGTAATAAATAAAACTCTCAAGAGGGAAGTTATCACATCAGTTAGCCAAAACAAGGAGAAGGAGAAAAAAAATGAGAGGAAAATTTTCTTTGATAAAGTATATACTCTAAAAAAATTTCATGCAATTTAGAGAAGAATTTTCACTGTGAAAATTTGAACAATTTTTTACCTTCGATCTTGATGATGATCAGTGAATTAAAATGGTTCCTAGTTACACGATCTTGCAAGTTATGATTCTATATTTGTTTAAATGATTAAATAATAATAATAACTAATAGTATACATAAGTATGTTTCTTTGATATATTGAAAATCAACATATTAATTATCAATTATCAAATTTTGCTACAAAAAAAAAGATTTTTAAAGAGGATAAAAGGAAGATTAAAAAAACTCCTTTATTATAAACTTAACAGTATTGAAACGAATGTCGTTTTTAATTTAACAAAGAAAAATATTTGTCCCAAATTTTTTAGAGATATAATTTTAGATGATGATTGTTAGAGATAACTTTTTCGGTGCTAAAACTTTTAAAAACGAGTTTTTACTTTTTGGAGATAATTTTTAATCTCAATGCCTTTAAATTTTGTATTGTTTGATGAAAGAATTTTATTACAAATTAGAATTCATCTCATCAAGTGTGGGTGAAAAATATCTTTTCTTAAAAAATATATATTATATTTTAAAAGAAAATATGTTAAAACTTAAAAAGTAAGAAAATAAATTTTAAATAGTTAGTTTTTAGTGGGTAATCTTTTTTAAAATTTAAAGATTTAAATATTCTTAATTTTATTCTATTCCTATAATTTGAATTTGAGTTTTTCTATTATCGATAGTAAAAAATTTATATAAAACTAAATTTGGGACACCTACTTTATGGGTGATTTTTAGAAAAAAAAGGGTTTTTTAATAAGATATGGGTATTTTTTTTTGTAAAAGTGGGTTTTTCAAAATTTTTTATTAATTATTCTTAAAATTATTAAAAGATAACAATAGGCTTTTTTATGTAAATAATATATATATTTTTTATTTACGAAAATAGGCCAAAATCAGATTATTTACCGAAATAGGCCAATTTTTTAATTTAATTGAGAAATCGCCAAATCAGATGGTGATTTCTTAAAGTAATTGAGAAATCGCCAAATCAAGTGACAATTTCTCAATTAAATTGAAACCAATTGCAATTTCGGTGCAATTATGGTGACTGGAGGTTAAGACAATTGGGAAATCGCCATATCGCATGGTGATTTCCCACAATGCATTTATTTTTTTTTTTCAATTTTTGCTTTTTTTGTTTTTTTTTCAATTTTTGTTTTTTTCTTTCAGAAATCACGATTTTGTATTACGACTCACAGTTTATAAATTTTAAGTTTTATTTATATTCGAAAGTACGTGACTAATTTTTAGTTTTTATTT